>RJWH01003071.1:109410-180052 GCA_004363575.1 Solenodon paradoxus
TCCCCTCCCCCCCCTCGCTCTCTCTATTTTATATTTGTTCTCAGAGATATCTTATATTCTTAGAGAGGGCATACCATACCATTGTTTTTAAATTGAATTATGACTCCAGTCACTATTGGATACCTCTCAGATTTCTATTTTGAGATTCAATTACTAAGTTCCAATCCTGAATTCCTAATTATATCCTAGCAGTTTCCACTTGGACATCTCATTACAGCCTCAAGCTCAACACACTTACAACTAAAATCATCATTTGTCCCACCGTCAATGCCAGTAACACTGTCTTTAGCCCCAGCAACCATTCTCTGTAAACTCACTTTAGATTTCCCCTTCCCACATTTCCAACATCCAATTTAGTCAGAAAGTTCAAGTGATTTTTTCCCATGCAATCTATTACATCAGTCTTCCTCCCTAAGCCCATTACAGATATCTTAATTCCGGACCCTTCCCTTGGAACTTAAACTGTCCGAGTTGCTTTTTAATTCAGTGTCATATTTTTCTTTCTCATTCAAACCCTATAAGCATAATTAGGCCAAATTAATCTCACTAAAACACTGCTTTTATTATCTCCCTCATGCTCAAAATAAGTTCAGTGAATTCCCCTTGCCACTGGGAAAAGTACAGTCGTTAACCAGGTACGTAGTATTCTCCCCATTTGGACCATATTTTTCCCCATATTTCCCACTCTCCTAAAATTATGAGGCTTCAAAAAATGGTTTCCAAGTTCTCTCAAGTTTTTACAAATTGATCATGGACAGTTATGTGTAATAGTACCTCTTTAAAACTATGGCTTTCCATTTCTCTTTCATAAAAGTGTACCCAGTAATGCATCTGCATTTCTCAGCCATGATTATGGTCTATTTTGTTCCACAGGGTAGACTAATAAAAGGAAATAGGAAATAGAGAAAAAATGTTTCTCATGTCACTGGAAAACTTAAAAATAAATAAATAAATAAAGGAGTTGCTATTGTTAATTACTTGTGTGTATTTCACATAATGTTTTCATATATAATTAATTAGGATGCATCTCTCTCTTTTTTTTTTTTTTTTTTTTTTTTTAAGGAAAGGTACAGGAAGGAATGAAGGTGAGTAAGCTGGCAGGAAGAGGAGGAGGAAGGAATTATCTTTGTTTTGTTGTTCATAATGGTTGTTGGGTATGTGACCTTGAGCTCTTTTGGAAGCAGTTGACCTAACTGCTACGCCACCAGAGCGTGCCAGGATGTATATCTATCTGTAGGAGTTTACGTAAGGAGACTTAAACTAAGTCTTTAAAAAAAAGATGAATGAAAAACCTTAAAGGTATGATGACACAGACAGAGACAGAGAAAAGATATAGTAGAGAACGAAATTTGATCTAACAAATCACTCAAATCCATCATTAGCTTTCAAAATTAACTCAGGACAATTCAATAATTAAGTCTGTAAGGAGAAGAAAAAAGTTGAGGTCTTGAGATGTTTGCTAGCTAGGAATTCATAAAAAAGACTTATCAAACCTAATTAAACTGATACTTGCCAAATAATAAATTCATTGTTAGCAGGTTGGTATAGAGGAATGTGAGCTTTTTCTGACTAAGGATAAAAAAATGGAACAGATAGCCACACATGTTTAATTGCTGGACCTCAGATGCCAGCATGTATTATTCTGATGATTTTTTTTTTCTATATTTAGACGTAGATCAGACCCAGACAAACCTGTTTAAAAGCAGGGACACAGTTCTTAAATCCTGGTTTTTTACCATGATTTGAATTCTTGAGGACTTTCAAAATTGAATTTAGGAGGGGAGAAGCTGAACTGCACAGAATATTTTTGACACTAAGATGGATACAAGTGGATGAGTTTGGGAATTTAAGGATATGGCACAGACATATGAGAGACTGACTAAAATATTTCCAATCAAATTGCATCTTTTTTCAGCTTTCTCTGTCTTATGTACCTTCTAAATGATCATCTTCAAATTCCCATTAATTCCAGGACTGCTGAAAAGATCTCCAGTCCCAGAAAAAGTCATAGAAATCTCCAACATTGAGCCCAACATATACAAATTTTTGTTAGATTGTTTTTATTTGTTTGCTTTTGCTTTGCGGGCTTATAGATACTTTCCAGGGACAACACTATAAGCAAAATCTTTTTTGTAAAATATACCTCAATTTGTTTGGTAAAGTGTCACGGATAGGTTATAACCCATGTCCACTTGTTTAGCTGCCTTCAACAATGGGACAGAATGCACCCCCCTCCCCGCCTCCTAAAGTCATCTGACTGAAGGACTAAAGGAGATACTTTTAATGAAATACAGAAAATGCCTACAGAACAGTTAGCTTAGAAAATATAAAAGTTTTTTTTTCCAGATAGCTTATGTCGAGGTCAGACCTCTATGAATTCCTCATTTCCATTCCCCTTCTCTCCCTGCCAGAACCCCAGGCTCTAACACCCCAACAGAGAACAAAGAAGAACAGTGTGAAGATAGAAGAATGTAGATAAACAGAGTAGGAAGCAAATGGGTAGAAAAGAGAAAGCAGGGCAATGGGTGTGGGTTGGGATTGGGGAAGAAAATATAAATCAATGGGGAAAGTATTTTTCTGCCAGTGACAAAGTAGGGGATATGAATTCCTTAGAGAACTCAGACCAGAGAAATCAAAGGAAGAGTTGCTGAGGGACTAACAGAAAGGGGCCAGTGTCCTTCTTATGCCCTGATAGGTTGGAATGCATGAGAAACCAGGTTCTGTGTGTGCTTGATAAACTAATAGTAAGTTTGCTTGGTTCATGGGATACACAACCTCTTTTGCTTCAAAATAGGAAATCAGATCTGGGGTCTTGATCTCAAGACAGAGTCTTTTGCATATTCTTCATTAAGAATGAAGAATTACACTTAACATCATTGATAGGTTCTGGGAAACTGAAACTGTAAGCAAAGCATATAATGAAAGCAGATCCTCCAATAATGACCTCCTGTTAAATTTCAGCTGGGACTTTTTTTCCTCATCAACATTATAATGAAATGACACTGAACAAAATAATGTTCTTTAAGAAGTTGTGATACTAGTGAATGAATTAAGATCACTTCTTAAAGAATAGAAAGAAAAAAGAAAGCACAAGATCACATCTTTGCCTTGTAAGACTACATTATTATGTAAAGACAATAAGGTACATTCTGGAGAAGGAGAAATCTAACGTGGCCTCCTACATTAGGTGGAAGAGGGGAATCAAAGTCAGGTTGTCTCCAGAGTGTCTCCAGGTAGTTTCTCCATGCTTTAAAACTGCAGGTCAAATCTATTCCAAGCCTCCAACAGGATAGACAAAGCTTGAATTAAAATAAATGGAATTAGCTGCTCAGGCCTCTAAATGCAATAAATAAGAGTAGTGCTAGCAGGAATGGGGGACAAGACTGAACTAACTCTGAGTGTGCACATAATCTCCACCTAGACAAACAAAGTTAAGGGGCTTGAATTGCAGTCCAATAGTCAAGCAAGTATGTTGATAGAGAAGCAATAACTAAAGTGGGATGGCTAAAGCAAGACGTTCAACTTCAGACACCTAATTGTGAGAAAATGACAAGAAATGTGTTTTCAAAAATGTACTGTGAATAACAGAAATGTGGAAATGGATGGTCCCTACCAAAAGGCTGGACATGGTGTTGGGAGAAATTAGCTTTAGAGGTGATATGATAAATTTATTCTGATAGTAGCTGCAAGAAATTACACCTTAACGTGTACAAAACTGAAGAAATTCTGGTAAGTATGTTCAAGTGGTAAATGATTCACACAAGTAATTTTAATTCAATAGCTGTTTGTGCACTTGCTATGCCAGAGGTACCAGGTTCAGCACTATCTGGTTAATATTGTTACTAGAAATGAATACAGAGCTAGGATATATCTAAATCTTCTCTACAAAACTAAAATGCATCCAGACAAGACAAGGCCTTCCCTGGTCTATATAAGTCTCCGGAAGTTACTGCAATGCCAGTCTGATTTTTAGCATATTAGAAACTAAGCAATATTAAACACCTGAACTTCAGAAATGAGCATCTTCTTTCTACCAAGTTTCATTAAATCCTTCATACGTAAAATACGTCTTTGTATTTAATAAGTATAATACTTACCTTTTCTATAAAAATACCTCACCCCCCAAAAAAATATAAATGTCACTTTTGGGGGGAAGTTTTTATTGTTTATATGGAAACCAAAAATACTAAAGGGATATTTTAAATGTAAATTATTTAAATTAAAACATAATGCACTTCACTAGAGAAAATTCAGAATACAGAGACACAAAAATAAAATGATAAACTCTCCTATAATTCCAATATCCAGTTAATAATTTTTAATATTTTGTAATATTATCTTCCACTTTCTTATCTATATAACAAAGATGGGATCAAACTAAATATAGGGTATTATAGCTTGTTCTTTTCACTTATCAGTTTGTGTTTTTCTACATAATTTTTTAATAGTGGCAAAGTATTCCACTGTATGGGGAGTAAAATAAGTTACTTAATTTGTTCCTTTGTATTACTGGACAATAAAATTGCTTACAATATTTCTAAACAAAAATTCTAAACAATATTATATTAGGTAATCTAAACCTGTATAAAAATCTTTCATTATTTCCTTCAGATTAATTCAAGATTTTGCCCATTTTAAAGAGTTTTAATACATATTATAGAATATATCTCGGAAATGGTATACAAATTTTGCCTCCAGAAAGGTTATAAAAGCAATATATGAATGAATATTCCAAACTCTGGCCAGCACTTCGATACTAATGTTTTAAGTAAAGATCTGTTTGATAGGCAAATAGTTATTAGTGGTACTTTGTTATTAGTACTCATTTGGAATTTTTTTCACTCCAACGTATTTTTTAGAACATTCACCTAATCATCTTACCTTACTTAGGTAAAGCTGTGTTTTTGTTTCTGTATTTCCATCCAGTCTTTGTACAAATCTACATAGCCATCACATGAGCTTATATATGCATATTTAGCAAAATACTTGACATTTGAAAAACTCTCACTTTTTATACACTATTCAGACTTTTACACATGCTTTCCAAATTAAAGATTCAACTGCCTCCAATGTAGAAAAGAAACATTATCGAAGGAGTTTTAAACAGAAAGACACGCAGTTAACTATATACTATAATTATATACTACATACATAGTATATACTATGTCAGTATATACTATATTAACTGATCAGTATATACTATATAACCAAGCCTTAACCCATATTTAATTGCTGAAATGTATGCCATAAAACCACATCTGTTACAGCAATTTAACAAATGAATACGTTTTCCTTTGTAAATTATAATCTGATAAAAAATGCACTAACGGAAGAAGATGGTCTTCCTATAGTTTAGAATAGGAAAAGTATGAAAGCCAACTCTTTTATCACTGTGTGTTAGTTCTGCCCAGTTAAGAGTTGTGGTCACCAACCTGAAGATTCAAACCTCAGTTCAAAGGAGATGGAGACTTCACACCATCTCAGTTGAGCTGCTAAAATGACCATGCACATCATACAACTTTCTGATTATAGTGGGCTTCTCATATAAGTTGTTCCTCAAACTAAAGAATATGCCAACCAGGCAAGGCAAACTTACACCCTATTTGATAGTAATTTTGCTGTCTGAAATTTAATAAAATGTCCTTCTTGGCTTTGATAAATTTCGTATGTGTTTACCTGATACTGATGTGTGTGATGTGTGTGATCACAAAATTGAATTTTTATATATATATATATATATATATATAAATAATTGAAACTGTTCAGAAAAAAGAAAAAAATCTCAGGATAGTGTTTGTCTCTAGTCTGATGGGTTTGGGTGGAGGACATCCAAGGGATTTCTAAGGTAATGTTCTGTTTCTTGATCTAAGTGGTGTTTATATGGGTGCTTGTTTCATTTACTAATTGATCAATTGCATGTGTGTGTTTAAAGCACTTTTCTTGTGTATATGTTCTATTTTACAAAATGTTTAAGTTTAAAAAAGCTAAGATCAATGAATAAATTAGAACCAATAGAGTGGGAGGGTAGAGAGGGGAGTAGGAATTTAGGCTCAAAATTTACGTAGCATTATTTCAAATCTGAGTTCCACCACTTATGAACAGCATGACTTTGGAAAGTTGTTTTACCTCTCTGTCTCTCAGTGTTCTACTATTTGACAAACACTGTACTTATCTCTGAGCAAACCAGAATAAGCTGAACTAAATCTGAGCCTTGCCTTTGTAGAGATTTGATCTGATGGGAAAGCAGACACTAATCAAATAATCAAACAATAAATCTAAAATTGAAACTGTAGTAAGTGCTATAAATACTGTAATAAAGCTAAAAGGAAAAAAGAATCTTAAAAATATGAGAGATGAAACTTTATAATAGGAGACTTGAGCTATTCAGGGAGGTCAAGGAAGACTCCCAGGAAGTGAACAACTTGGGATATGAAGAATTATGAAATGCTAACTAGGTGAAGAGGAATATGAGAAAATATTCCAGGCAGAAGTCACAGCAAATGTGCAAAGGCCCTGTGGCAGAGGAAGCATGACAAGGTCAAGTAACTGAACAATTCTGAGATGCTGGAGAAACAGTCGAGAGCTATTCTATGCAGGAATGTGTGAGCCACTATAAAGGGTTCTTTGGGAAGCAAAGTTCTGTGTGTAAATCACTTTAGCACAGAGTTTTGGAACAGAGTTGCATGAGTTAGCTAAAGTACATGAGCATAAAATATATATGAGGAGATGCAAACTGAAAATCATGACGTTTTTCAAGCTAGGAAGTCAAATAAATAAAATTAACACAGCAAAGTAATAGTTTACGCTAACTAAATTCGAGGGGGAAAGATGCAATGATTTTACCTGATACCATATAAATATAAAGATTGAGAGGTTTTAAAATCCTGGTTGTACAATTTCATGGGTAAAATGAAGATAATTTCCTCTTGGTACTATTGTAGTGATTAAGATCACTACATGGTAAACTATTTAAAGTGCCTTGTATTTGGAAAGCACTTTTTAAATGATGTATTATTATCTTTAAGTTATTTAAATTAAGACTAGCAAAATGATAGACAAGGTGATAAATTCAATTACAAATTAGAAAAATGCTTTGGAAATATATTTGGCAATACTTAGTCAATTTGACACTGGCAAAAAGTAGAGGTAAAGATTCTGCAGTGACTCTATCTGTGGTGACTGTACAGATTTTTCATGAGAGGATTAATAAATTAAAGCCTTTTTAAAAATACTTAACCTATTAGATGCTACTCCTCTTTGACCCAATAAAAACACTTTTGGGGATCTAGCCGCAGGATATAATCCAAAAGAAGGGGAAAAGTCACATGGAAAAGAATTAATTGTAATGTCATGAATCATGAAAAATTAGAAATAAGCTAAGTGTTCAGCAGTACAGAAATAATAAACTTATTTAGGGACCTACTGCATGTCAGTCATCTATACATCTATATCTATCTATATATCTATCTATATATAATATCTTCACAGCATTTCTACAGACAATAGTACGCATTCCCAAATTTTTACTATCTTTGTTCAATGTCACACAGCTAATAATAGGCAGAACCTAAATTCAAACCCAGATTTTATGACTGTAAAGTCGTTCCCAGCACAGATGGTAAAACAAGACCACCTGAAAATCTAAACTCATTCCCACCACTTACTGTGTGGAGCTATGTGACACTGAGCAAGTTTTCCACATGAATAAAATGGAAATACTATTAATACTTTCCTCAATGGATTAAATGACATGATATATAAAAGTGTTTAAAATGAAAACAGTAACAGTCCCGTCCTCAATATATTACATGACTTGATATATAAAAAATGTTTAAAACAGCTTCTATAAGAAGTATAAGAGCATTAGCTATTATGATTATTCTTTCACTATACCATCTTACTCAACATGACAAGTACTTTTGATATGTTAGGTGAAAATATATATGCTATAATTATAATATTATAAAAGTAGCAAAAGTCAGAAATTCTACATACAAAATTTCTATTTGTTGAGATGTTGGTACGTGGTGAATTTATTTTCTTTTAA
The DNA here is from genome assembly GCA_004363575.1 of Solenodon paradoxus. NCBI lineage: Eukaryota > Metazoa > Chordata > Mammalia > Eulipotyphla > Solenodontidae > Solenodon > Solenodon paradoxus. The sequence continues at coordinate 117,458 of RJWH01003071.1, forward strand.
CCTGTAATAATGTTGTTTTGTAAGAGTAACAAAAACAAGCTTGGAAAAAGCTTTAAAAATTTTTCAGACTGCAGTTGTATACTATTACTTCTGCACTATAGAAACTATTCCAGCTGGGGACTCAGTCTCCGGCAAGACCATTGAGGAACTCCGTGTTACTGGCTGAAGCAGGACACTACTGCATAAGGATTAACTTCACAGATTCTGAAATAACACATCAGGGTTAAATATCAAGTCTATGGCTGAAGAACTGAGTGAGCTTAGGTCAACCACTTAACATCACAGAGCCTCAGTTTCCTTGTATCTAAGACAGAGATCGTAACTATTTCCTGGGGTTGTTTTTTTCCTAAGAAATCAATAAAATATTGAATGTGAAGCTTCCTTGAGGCCTAAGACTAGCCCAATTAAAATTAAATATTTAATGGGAGTAATTAGTTGCTTAACGTCTGCCTCTCTAAGATAGCCTCTAATGTCTTAAAAGGTGAGCGCCACCAAAGCATGGAGTATTACTCTGCATTGTCAACATCTAGTACAATGCTTCACACATAGTGAGCACTCAGAACATATTTTTCTGGTCAGTGGCAATTTCAATTATAGGACGGTCTTCAAGTGTAGTTTTGGCACAGGGAAAAGACCTAAGCAGATGGTATCAGCACCAGCTATCACAGCAGAGCTATGTGCTCTGCACAGGGTGACATGGGGACTGAAAGCTAAGCCATGGACACAGGAAGGCCAGGACTCACAGTGTCTAACTGGAAATAGAGCTGACTTTTGATCTTTCCTACAAAGGCACCGCCATTTAGGCTAGCAGTATCACAGAATCAGTCCTCAAAGCCCAGAAACATCCAATCCTGGTAGAATGCATTAAGGGCTTACGGTGGGAAATGGGGCCTGACCAGGTGGTCATGCAGCATTGACCTTTTTCCAAGCAAGCAACCTGGTCCCAGCTCCCCCAAAGTTACTTGCTTTGGCATCTCAGCTGAACCTTTAGGTGGAGCTGAGAGCAAGAGTCTGTTTTTCCACGGAGGACATGAGTCAGTGAACTGTGAGGTTCCACTTAGTCACCACCCAAAAACAAGGTCCTTAAATCAGGAGTTAGAAAAGCAAGGAAATGATTAATGTAAAAGTCAGGATAGTCATTATTCCTTGGGAGGCAAAAACAAATGGGGGGCACGGAGGGGGAGAGGTGGTGGGAAAAGAATATATAGAGGTCTTCTGGGGTCTCATAGTGTTCTATTCCTTGACTAGAGTGGTGATTTATAATCATAATTATATTTACATATACAAGTTTGTATTATCTTTCACAAATGTAAACAGCTGAAAAATGCAAATTATAAAAGGTTTTTATACAGGGAAGAAGTAACCAGATTTGTATTATTAGACCACTTAAATGTTGAACGAAAAATTGGCTGGAGGGGCAAGACCAACGGTAGAGAAAACCAGAAGTAATACGGCTGCTATAATTTGACAAGAGACTATGAGTGAGCTAAGAAAAGTTAAAATATTTGGATGTAATCTATGCTTATTTAAAAAAAACAACCAAAATGAAACAGAGACTGGCATTACCAGCTCACGTTTTCCCGCTATGTGTAGAGTGAATTTGACTCCAGATTTTCAGTCTAGGGGCAAGCACATGTCTAAATAGACACATGGGCCCTTACTTCCTTTCTGATAACTCTACCCTGAACTCAGACTGGTCAGTGGCAACAAGAACACATTTTCATGACACCAAGATAGTTTCCCAGTTGAGCTGACATAGTAGTTCTATCATAACATGCAATCACTCAATCATATGTATCTAATCAATCGAGACATGAGTTTCATTACATCTATTATCTGCTACCAGAACGCTAAGCTCCAAAAGGGCAAAGGTTTTTGCTTTGTTCACAGCTATATTCTAAGTGCCTAGCATGGAGCTTGGTGCATAGTAGATGCTCAATAAATATTATTGGAAAAAATGATGATGTTTTATTATTCTTGTTGATATTTAATCGACATAATCATGTGAGAATAGGTAGGGTATAAATTATTATTACCATTTGCAAGTTATAAAACAGAGACGGGGAAGTTAAGGAACATGTCAAATAGTTGATAATTTGGTTGATAACAGTTATGATTTAACTTCCAGTTTTGTACATCAATTCTCCTGATTTTCTCACTTCTTCGCTTAGCTGAAGAACTAAGGTTTAAACATTTTATAATGCTAAAACACCAGCTGGAAGAATTCCAAAATACATGATAGGTTCTGTCAATTATTCTGTCATCTGATGAACTAGATTATAGAGTAAATGGGGACTTCCCAGCTGCCAGTGCATCAATAACCAGGATTCCCTGAGAGCATATACAGTGTTGCATGAGTAATCAGTTGCCCCGAGGTTACTTTGTACTTATTTCTCTCTGTGTCCATCACTTGTCCTTATTCCCCATCCTAACCATTCCACCTCTGTAAACAAAAAAAGGTTAAGGGAGGTACACCCTGGTGGAGTAGTGGTTTGGTCAATTGCTTCTGGCAGAAGTACAGTCCACATACATTCCAAGGACCTGGGCTTGCTTCCCACATTGGGGACATCAACTAAGATGTACAACCAAATAAAAATAAATAAAATGCCTTTTCTGCCTCTCTTCCTGCCTGTTTGCCTACTTACTTCATTCCTGCCTGCACCTTTCCTTTAAAAAAGAGAAAGAAAAGAAAGCCTTTAGATAGACAAATACCTTCTCTAACCTTCACTTTCTTCTCCTCTTCTTTAAGAAAAAAAGTTAACGGAGCCCTGCTATTATAAAAATATACGTTCTAATTTTTTTCAAAGAAAAAACTTAAGTGGCAGCAGGTGGTTCTGATGCTCTTTGAGAGCCTCTGTCATCCAAATAGAGTGTCATGGGGAAGCTAAAAACATAATGCTCCACGAAAAGTTAATCTTGTTCTCTTTCCTCTCAGTAGTAATTAAAAATAGTCACTTGAAGCATACACCAGAACTCAGATACCTGGGAACTCTGAATGTTCCGTTAATATTAGTATGTATACACCTGGATATGTCTAATGTAGGATTCCTAATCAACCTCCAAGAACTAGCAAATAAAATATAAAAAACAATATTCTGAAGAGAATATCTAAAATAAACACATCACTCTCACTCAGAGAAGTCACACTTTTTGGTTGCCTTTCTCTCTTCCTCCACTACAAGGCCTTTTATATTCACTTTATCCCAAGAGCAATTTGGTCTAGGAGAGCCGGACCCTCACAGTCGGTTAAATAGTCTATGTAACTACTCTGAGAATGTCACCCATAGGACTCACCAGAAATTCACTGGCAAAGTCTTCTTTGCTGATTTTCTTGTTCTGGGCCCCATCCAGAAACTTCTGTAGAATTTTTCTTTGGTCCATGCTGCAGGGCAAGAGAGACAGTCTACGTGCAGGTTAAGGGAGAGCATCTCAAATGTGTGTCATGGCAGAGACACCGAGAAGCCACTGCTGCTGCCTGAACAGAGCATGTTGAAAGCTGTGGTTTACTGACTTCATCATAAGCCCTATAGGAAATTAGTACGTAACCAGCCTCTGTGGTCACACAACAAAGCCATCATCTCCCTTCAGGGCCCTAGCGCCTTCCTTCTCAGCAAAGGAACTGGTTCAATTTAAGTTTTTAACAAACAAGAGGCTAACCAGAACAGAACATGTGGTCTGCTCAGCTCTGAGACTGTTCCACTCCATCACTCTTAAGCAAAATTCACCTTCTTATTGGTTCCTAGAGAAAAGGCAGACTTACAGATGTCAGGGATAAGGTCTGCTTCTCCATGAGTGCAAATGAACTCATGACACCTTCTGTCTCTTCAGGTTCCAATGCAGGTTCCAAATGAACTCTGCAAAGCTCAGTTCGGCTCAGAGTGGAAGGGAGAGAGATACTGTTTGGAGTTAGATATTTTCTATCTGTTCTGTTCTCCTAAAAGATTCTTGTTAGTGTGATTAGTGGCAAACTTCCGTCCAGCAAAGAAGGCATTTTGTTGAGAACTTTGAAGACTTCAAACTGTAAGCAAAGTTAGCTGCGTGTCTCTCCCAGGACTGGGGAAGTGCTCACCTCCATTAAGGGAAGTGCTGATTTCAGGGCCTCACCAGCCCTTCAGTACTTTCAAAGCTTCACTTGAGTTCTAGATATAAATACTGAGAACATTGGTCTATATAGAATCCAGGTGCAGAGACCCCCACAAGGAGTATCTGTCTAGGAAACTGACACCATATACCCTGTGTGGTATGTGAGTAAACTGTGAAGGAACAGAAAAAAAAAAAAAAAAAAAAAGAGTAAAATCAGTACCCTCTTTGGCAACAGTATCACTTTCAGGGCAGGAAGCCTGTAGAACTACTTCTGGAGAAGACATTCCTATTCTGCAACCAAGGCCTTGGGAAAGGCCACTGTTTCGAGAAGCCATGATGCTCACGTGGCATTTTGGTCCCATCGAATAGGGAGAACATGTTCTTGCTGCTGTAGAAAAAGGTTCCACATCTCATCTTGTATCAGTTCTCTCCTCAGTGGGTACCCACATACCCAAGAGTGTCTCATTCAGTGCGATATCAAAAATCAGCCTGTTATCTCTGCTTGAGGACAGTAGTTCAATAAACAATGCTGAGAAAATTCATCTGAAATGATCTTGGAGGAAATCGGGAACTGTGTTGTTAGAACTTACCCTATTCAACATGTTAGCAATCCTTTCTGTCTTGCAACATTATTCAAACTCCCTTTAGGGAGTTATGATTCTGAACACAATTCAGCTGTATCCACTTTATTGAGCCCCATAACAAGAAAGGAAAGGAGATTGTGATATGCTGGTTAAAGACAATATGAAGCCAATAAGGAATGTAAATCCCAATCTACATAATAAATCCTTCAACAATATTTTTTGACAACAGGATAGCATTGCTCAAATTATTCCCATCATCTAGCATTAAAGGAGAATTTCTTACTGCTCTAAATAATGAAATGTTATAATTTGGCTATTTTTAAATGTATAAAGTATGTGCAAATTTTTTAAATGCAAAATTTCAAGTTCACAGTAACTATAGCTACACAGAAGTATATATATGGCTGAATAAAGAAAAAGAGGCAAAAAAAAATTGTGTAAATGCTGGGATTAAGAAAGTTTTACAAATTCTTTCTTTAAAAGTATTATACCATTTTAATCAGGAAAAAACACAAAATCTATTAATTTGTTTAATGAATTTATTGACTATCCACTAAGGGCACCACTTAGGTGCTAGGTTAGTACACAAGCCAGGAAACAGTTTCACATACACACACAGACACACTTAACAAGCTAGTAAAGCATCTCAGAGTATCAGTCCATATAAAGATTATTGACTTCAATACTAATAAAGACTAAAACATTCCAAACTAACTGGCTTACTTGATGAGTAGCAAAGCATAACCCTAAAAGGAAAGTGATTTTCTATATTTGGATAAGCAAGATACACAGTTTCATAGTCTCTGACTGCTTAGAATTTTTCACTTCCATCAAAACCAGAAACTTATTAGTTAATAAACAAAAAGCTATCTCAACAATAAAATTAAATCTATTTTCCTCAAGTCCACATTTCAGAACAATTTCTAACTTTATTATGTCTTCTTAGGGAAGGAGGAGATGGGGTTAGAGATGAGATAAGAGAGAAAAACTTGCTGAGATGCCACAGTCCTTTTACCTAAAAATATAAGGATCTGAAAATAGTGTCTTAGCACAACTGCAAATCTTTTTAAAAAGCAAGCAGCAGTTCTTAGGATTCTGTTGTATTCTAAAACCAAAAGATATTGAAACACCATGAAATAACCAGACCTCAAAAACCCACTTAGCTAAAGGGCCATTTCCTGTGCAGACCACTCAAGCAAGTAAAAAACAAACTGAAGGAGAAAACAAAAACTTCAGTTTTATTTTTAACTAATCTAAGCGGCTAGTTAATTTTTCACACTTCCTTCTACAGATACTGGAGGGTCAGAGGAGCACAATGCTTTTTGATGAGGATTCTGTTGACTCATATGCATCATGTGGGAAGATCAAGAGGTGGCAGGGGAAACAAGTCATGCAGCAAAGACTGGCAAATACCTAAAAGATTTTCAGAATTTACCATGAAACATTTCAACCAGTCTGGCATAAACCTCAAGTGAACACAACTATTCCATGCAGGGAAAGACTCATGAACACTTCATCAGATCCATCAAGGGTTAGTTCGGAGGAAAGTAAAATTGTGAATGAGCACCTAAAGATGAGTGGGGAGGAACATCTCACTGCTGCCTCCTATGGCTCTGGCATTTGTTCCGAGGAAGATGACTACAGATAGAGTGTTGGTCACACCGTCACCTGCTCCAGCAAGAGAGGAGTGCCATGTTAAGGGCACCATCACTGTCACGGAGGTCAGGAATGAGATGACAATAAATCTCTAGCCAAAGAAACTGGTAAGGGAGATTATTAAGGGAAAAAACAACTCAACGGTAGCAAAGACACTCTGGTGTCTCAGAAACATCTTTCTCTGTGAGGAGGCATGTTTTACCTAGAAGCAACCTTTGCTTTAGTTTCACTACCCCCTTCCTTTCCCTACTTTGCAGGGTCATTAATTTTATATGGGCTGTGTATATTATCTTTGAAACACTTGGTTCCTTGTCTTGTGTTAGGACAAAGAATCCTCTTGGTCACAAAGCCTATTGGTTCTCTCTCCTCAAGGTCTTTTAGATTCAGCCTGTCTTTTCTATTCCCATATTAATCACCATTTTTGTTTTGGGTTTTTTTTTTTTTTTAATCTGTAATCCTGCAGCAATAAGCTTAGTTATCTTCCTATTTCTGCATCTTCCATTCCAGTATCTCCTGGTAACAACAGCTATAAAAAAAAAAAAATTGTTCCTGTATTTTATTAACTCATACACAATTATTTGTCACTGGTCTGTTGCAGCAGTAGGTAAGACATATGCCACAATAATGTCTGTCAAAGTGACTGGCCAGAAAAACCTCAGCGTCACACTCATCTGAAGGGCACACCTAAAAAAAGCAACTGGTTTTGCCATTCTCATCTACCTTATAATATTTTAAGGCAGCCGAATTAGCTTTCTTTCTCCTATGTGTATTTTTCTTAGGATGGTGTAAGATGTCTTCCTTTTCTCAGCACCACCATGAAATCTCAAGACAAGATGAAGAGTGGATTCCTTTTGAATGTTGTAGACACAGTACATCAGTCTTCCAGCTGCTTGACTGCAGAGATGAGTCTTTGCGGATCAAGAGGAATTCCTCCCTTATCTTGGATTTTGCCTTTTATATTTGCTATTGCATCTGAGGGTTCAGCCTTGAGAGTGATATTTTCCTCCATAAGTTTTCACAAAAATCTACATCTTGGTAGTCCCCTCCTACTGCAGATGATGGATCAGAAAAATCCTGGATGAAAATTCTTAAAATTCTACATTAGGCTTGCCCTGGTGGAGTAGTGATTAGGTCAATCACCTCCAAAGGAGCAAGCCACATATCCCTGGGTTCCAGATCTGTTGGGAAAACAACCAGTGTGAACAATTAAATAAAAATAAAATTAAAGTGATTATTCCTCCTTTCTCTTCCTGCCTGCCTGCTTACTCACCTTCATTGCTGCCTGCACCTTTCCTTTTAAAAAAATAGTAAAACAAAACAAACTCTAATTTAATGCTGAAGAACCAAAGTCCTTACTGATAGTCTATGGGAACATGTCCAGGTTCGACCATCTCTTACCTCCCCATGTGCATGCAAGCAAGACCAGTGGGCGTCCCCACCCAACTTATCCAACCACATCACCCACAGATGTTGTTCATTCTACTGACACTTCTTTTGTTATTTCTCACCTTCGAACCTAATTTTCACTGAGATAAAGATAAAGCCATAAAGACTAGTTATTGTGTTCCTCATGAACTTCATTTCACCATGATCACCTCTTGGTTTTAATCCTTCAATATCAATTTCTATGTCCAGCTATAGAAATTTTCTTAGTTGCTTCCCATGTTCCTTGTCTCCCATAAGTTTATTTCAAAGGATTTTGTTTATTCAAAAGAAAACATGTAAAATATCCACTATAGTTTTGGGTTTCGTTTTGTTGTTGGTTGGTTTTTTTTTCATATTTAATTTAATTTATTTTAGAGGAGGCATTTTTTTTACAAGATTTTTGTTTTTAATGAAAGCATGGGAAGTTTACATATAATTGTGAATTACACCTGGGCACTAACTATAAAGGGGTTGAGCACTCTAAAATGTATCCTGGGAATGAGAGCTGAGTACCGAAGGAGGGAACATGTTGAAAAGATGGAATCTCTCTCTAAGGTTGGGATTCTCGTCATCCAGAGAAGGTGTAATTGTTGCCCACTGGTGGGGAAGAAAGTCACTGTGTTGTCTTGGGTTAGGACTAGTTCATGCAAAGTACACAGAATCTGGCAGGCAGGAAAGGGTCACTTCCATCGGGTTGTTGATGAGTTGTACTGATGAACATGGACTGGAAGCAAGAAATTATGCTGGAGATTTTAATCTGACCAAGACTGGCAGATGACACCCACTATGGTATATTTGCTGTCTTTTTTCCCGTGTGGTTTCTTTATGCTTTATAAAGCATCTTTTAATATCTTTTACAAAGCTGGTTTTGTGATGATAAACTCCTTTAACTTTTGCTTGTCAGAAAAGGTTTTTATCATTCCTTCAGTTCTGAATAACCTTGCTGGATATAGTATTCTAGGTTGAAACTCCTTTTCTCTCAGCACTTTGAATATATTATGCCACTGCTGTCTGGCCTGTAGAGTTTCACTTGAGAAGTCCACTAACCATCTTATGGGGCTCCTCTGTATGGGACATGTTTTTCTCTGGTTGCTTTTAATAGTCTTTCTTTATCTTGTATTTTTGACATTTTTATTATGATATGTCTAGGAGCATTTCTGTTTGGGTTTCTTTTATTAGAAACTCTTTGCACTTCCTGGATCTGGAGGCTTGCTTTGTTCTTCAAATTGCAGGAGTTCACCTATCATTTCTTCAAATATGCCACCTTTTCTCTCTCTCTTCATCTGGAGCACCTATGATGCAAATGTTGTTTCTTTTGATGTTATACCAGAGGTATCGAATGCAGTCTTCAGTTCTTTGTATTTTTTATCTCCTTCCTGGTTTGCTTGATTGAGTTCCTCTGTCCTATCTTTCAGATCACTGATTCTATTGGAAGTTTCATCCATCCTATTGTTGAGTCTCTCTATTGAGTTCTTTAATTCAGCCATCATGTCTCTTACCTGTTTGACGTCTTGTTTTAATTCTTCTCTTCGCTTCCCGACATTCTCATTTACTGCCTTTACTGATTTCTGGATTCCCATGAGTATGTTGATCAGATTTTCCTCTGGATTTTTTATTGAATCAATCCATCATTTCACATATATTTCTCTGTGCCTGTGCTCCATTCAGCATTCTGTTAATATTTCTGAGGGTTCGGTTTCCCTGGCATTGCATAGGTTTGACGTGCCCAGGATTGGCAATCCGGCTGCAGTTTTGCCTCTACCCACAAGGTGGCACTAGCGGGTAACATTGATGCTTGAGACTGCCTTCTCACTGTAATCAAGCAGGTGGGCACCCGATGGGCGGGATTTTTGATGGGCAGGATTCTAGTGGGCAGATATGCAGACCCCAGGCTCTGGTGCAGAATGGTTGTGGGAGGGGTTTGATTTGGCTGATTTCTGGTTATGGCTGTGTGCAGCACAATTTCTCCACATGGGCTCCAGCTTAGCTCCTGGTGCACTGTCTGTCCTTTCACCCTGTCCCAAGTCAGCCCTCCATGGCTCAACATCTCAGCCCCACTGGGGCCACATTTGCTGCCTCCGCAGCTCGTTCAGAAATCCCTAGCCTCTGCCCCACCACATGTCCGGAGACTCCCAAGCTCCATCCCAAATCCAAATCTGTGGCTTAGCTGAGAACCACACTGGGTGCCCTCATCCACCATTAGTCGTCAGCCGATCAGTCTCCAGCTGAAGTGCCAGTCATTTCTTGGTGTTTTTCTCAGGAAAATAGGTGATTTTTTTTTTGCTTTTTTCAGTGTCTGTGGGGAGCGGACCCAAGAGCATGTCCTATTGAGTCACCATCTGGAAGTTGATCCCGCTATAGTTTTAAGTTTATGAAAAGCGAAAATAATGTTTTATATATATTTGTATAACCCACTGTGCTTGGCATGGTCTTGAGCGTACATCAGTCTATTGCTATATAATATGGTTAGGCTTTGCTTAGCGAGCAGCCTGACTTGGTTACTCATTACATCAATTACTCCAGGTCTCATTGTAAGCTTGTCTCGGGCTAGGTACTTTCACTATGCCAAGAGCAGATGGGCCTTCCCTACAGGGAGGTACAGGAACCTGGCAAATAATATCTCCCTGAATGCTAATACCGAAGCAGCAGGGTTATTGTCACGAAAAGAGTATCGATGCTACTAAGGCACTGAGTCCAGGCTGAGGGTTGCAATGGCCAGGAAAAATGACCTCTTCTGTATCCAGAACAGATCAGGATGTTTCTCCTTTTATACATAAACACAGAAGAGGCTTAGAAAACACCTTTAACAAATGGTATTTGCTTTGCTCCTGTTTTCACATCATCCACAGCAGGAAATTCCCTACCTACCTTCCAATCTGTTTCTTGTCACTACAGCGTTCTGCATCAAGTTCTTTATTTCCCCTGCTGTGAACTTCATAGTCATTGTCCCACATACCACACAGGGAATCATACTCTGCCTGTGGTTTCGGAACACACTCCCCAAGAAGCAAAAGTCAATTGAAAACTTACAATTTAAGACATTTACCTTATTTTTTTTCTTTTTAAAACATTATTTATTTATTTATTTTTAAAGGAAAGGTGCAGGAAGAAATGAAGGTGAGCAGAGACAGGCAGGCAAAAAGAGAGAGAAGGAAGAAGCATTTTATTTATTTTATTTAGTTGCTCATCTTGGTTTTAAACCTGGCCCTGGGTCTTGAACCTGGGTCCTTATGGTATGTGTGCTCTTGGCAGAAGGCAGGTTACCAAGGAACTACTCCAACAGGGTATGCCTATTTTTTCTTTATTTTAAAGGAAAGGTGAATGCAGGAAGGATGGTGAATAGGCAGGCAGGAAGAGAGAAGAGGAAGAAGCATTTATTTATTTAGTTAGTTGTTCATCGTGGTTGTTCCCCACCTCTGAGTTGCAAATTCAGGTCCTTGGGCTGTATGGGTACTATGCCTCTGAAGACCCACACTAAACTGTCTGAGTCACCACGGCATGACTTTTTCTTTCTTTAAATAGACTACTGGGACTCTTGGTGATGCCTGGCATCTTGTTCAGAAGATAATCAAACCTGAAATTGTGTAAAAAAAAAAAAATTTTTTTTTTTAATTTCAGCTTGCATCTTTCATTTAATTGCTCATTCACTGTTAAGCCATTTATGTATTCATTTAATGAATATTAATGAGATTTCTATACAAGCTAGAGAATGGAGATGAGGGGTGGTATGAAGTGTACAACAAATTGTCTTCATTCAAGAATCCTTTATTATAGTAGGGAAGATAAGTACACATATCCTATAATGTAAGGTCATTTGTGATAAGACCATAAATGTGGTACAAATAAAATTTTGAAAAAGTGGCGTGGTTAGGAGCAGTTAGGTCAATTGCCTCCGAACGAGCAAGTCACATACCTCTAGGTTCAAGTCCCGGACACAAAGAGCAATCAGTAAAAAAAAAAATAAAGATGCCTTTTCCTCTTAGTACTTCCTGCCTGCCTGCCTGCCTACTTGCCTTCATTCCTGCCTGTACCTTTCCTTTAAAAAAATTTTTTTTTGAGAAGGCAAAGATTATTTCTTTAGATTATCGGGGTAGCTTTCATGGTAGAAGTGACATTGTGGCTGGGTCCTGAAGATGTTTGTAGAGACTAAGGGAAAACAGTATGAAGCAGAACAGTAGGAGGGCAGCTTAGGAAGAGGCCCAGTTTGATGGAGCATCGGTTATGTCAGCAAGAGTCTTGGTTGATAAAGCAAGAAAGATTGGGACCAGGCCCTGTGGGAATTTGAACAGTAGGCTGAAAAGTTAATATAAAGTCGACTAAAGGTTTAAAAAAAAAACTTTATTCAAGTAGTACTGGCATGCAATAAATTACACATTTCAAAGTATATGATTGAGAAGTTTTGGCATGTGTACACAACCATGAAACCATTGCCACAATCAAGATAAAGAACATATCCAATTGACTTTAAAAGTTCTACCAACAGATTTTAAGTGAATGGTAATCAAAACAACACTGTGGGAAAATGTTTCCTGAATTTTTTAAGTAAATGTCTTCTTCTGATAATTTTTTTTTATGTCTCAGATTCCCCTTCAGTAGTATGTGAGATTTCAAAAAGACATAACATCTAAAAACTGAATCAAAACAATGAGAAAAGAAATATAGCTTTGGCCAATCTGGCAGAAATACATAGGACAAATTAAAATGGGGTAAGCCAGGGATAGGAGCATCAATCGAAAGTCTAACTAGGAGACTTTACTAATAATCAATGAAAGTGGTAGTAAACTCTTGTGTGAAGAATCAGGACAAAGAGAAATAAATAGAGGCATGACTTTGTGGCTCAGCGGGTTGAGATGCTGGCGTGTGAACCAAGTAAAGCCCAGGTTCAAGACCTGGGTGGGGTGAGAAACCAAAGCTAAGCAACTAAATAAATAAAGATGCTTTTCTCCTCTCCCTTCCTGCTTCCCTCTTTTTTTTTTTTTAAGGAAGGAATAAGTGAAAAAGACTAAATGGGTGAGTAGGACTGGAAAAAGGGAGAAGGGAAAAATGACAGGCTTAGGGATAGCTGGGGGCAGTATGGGGATTAAGAAAGGTTTATAGAAATGAAGAAGTATTGTCTCAATATGGATTTGGGAAGAAGGAAAATAAGTCAGACTTGGAAATCATCTACATCAGGTAAAAGGCAAAACCATAAGACTGGCTTGACTTTGTGAGAGAGTTAAAGGAGATTATAAAGCTTATAAAGGAGATTATAAAGTTATAAAGCTAGAACTTTATAAACTCCAAATCAAAGGGGCTCCAGACTGTTAATGGTGCAGTGCTTTACACAGTCCAAGTACTGGGGTAAGCCCTTTTCAAAGTATTATTCTGGCACACCCTAGTGGCTCAGGTATTAAGTCCTTGCCTGGGGAGCAGTCCATATATCCTGGGACTAGGGGAAGAGGGAACAGTCAAAATGAACAATTAATAAATAAAATGCTTCTTCATCCTCTCTATTCTTTCCTGTATATCTTGACTTCCTTTGTCCCTGCCTGCCTTCCTTACTCTTTAAAAAAATAAAATAAAAACCATAGGCATACTCTAGTGGAGTAGTGGTTAGATCAACTGCCTCCAAAGAGTGCAACCACCTACACTTGAGTACAAGTCTAGATCAGGAGGGAAGCAACCAGTGTGAACAACTAAATAAAAAAATAAATGCTTCTTCCTCCTCTCTTCCAGTCTGCCTGCCGACTCACCTTCATTCCTGCCCACACCTTTCCTTAAAAAAAAATTATATTATTTAATTTACCCCTAAAAAATAATTGTATGAATTAGTTACTAAATCATCTCTATGTTAAGACATGGAAACTAAGGCATAAAGGGGTTAGATTACTTGCTCAAATTCACATGATTAGTCTATGGTGAAATTGTTAAAATCAGACCATCTTAATGCATTCTTAATCTCTGGACAACAGAGCCTTCACTTCAGCAATCCTATGATAGGTGGCCTAGCAAAAAACACAGTGCCAAGTCCAGGGCTGCTTTGTCCATTTGCTGGTATAATCCCTAGGGTCTCCATATCCTCAATCTCAAAATATACTGCAGAATATTTGGAGCCAAATTCACATTCTGATGTTTTATGAGCAATGTAGGATAAGAGAGACAACTGGCATGCATAATAAGGAAAAGAAAGCTGGTCTCTGATATTTATCATCCAATAAATCTTTTCCAGCTTCACTGAAATATAGCTGATGAATAACACTGTGTAAGTGGAAGGTATATAATGTAATAAATTAATATATGCATACACTGTAAAGTGATTACCACAATAAAGTTAGTTAACATATCCATTCCCTCACCTAGTTAATATAGGTTTGGTTTTGGTTTTGGTTTTAAAGGAAAGGTACAGACAGGAATGAAGGTGAGTAGGCAGGCAGGAAGAGAGAGGAGGAAGAAGCACTTTATTTAGTTGTACATCTTGGCTCTTCCCTCTCCAATCACCAACCCCGGGATGAGAACCTGAGTCCCTGGGGCAGTGAACCTAACTGCTACTCTACCAGGGTGTGCCAGGTTTTTTTGTTTTTGTTTTGTGGTGAGAACTTTAAAAATTCACTCTCTTAGAAACTTGCAATATATACACTATAGTATTATTAAGGACAGTCACCATGTAGTACCTTATATCCCTAGAACTTTTCCACCGTATTACTGGAAACTTGCATCCATTGACCACCTTCATCTAATTCTCCTACCTCCCACTCCCTGCCTCTGGCAAAGTGCAATGTGTTCTCTTTCTATATGATCCAATTTTGATTGCACTTTCTGGGACTTAGTTCAAATTCACAGATGCAATAATTCTATTTCATGAATAGAAAATCATTAGTTAAGGTGAAAGTAGTGATTTTGCCTAAGACGTCAATATCATGAAACTTATCACATTGAGTTTTATAGTAATATAACAAAGAAATACATTAAGTATCTTAAATTGGTAGCAGATAATACTTAATTTCTACTAAAGAGAAATATGAAATCTAATTTCTTGTGATTTACATGAAAATATAGACTATAGAAAACAGCATAACTTGAAAATGTGAAAATATTACAAGTACTGCATCTTAATTTCTTTGTATTTAGGAAAACCAGGTGGCTGGCTGCCTGGTTGAAGGGAGGGCATGTGGTTAGCTTTGTTAAACTTTAGCCAAAACCATTAATGCCTCGTTTTAGAAACATATACATTATTCTTCAGGTAAGTAATATAGTTTGTGGGCTTATGAAGGAGTTTCTACTTGATGACTGCCTACTAATCTATGAGATTATTAGGAATTATTAGTTACCCTAGAAACCCTATGCTCTGCTTCCAATAATTTCCAATCACTTGTGGCAGGGCCAGGGATATGTATTCCCTTTGCCAACTGCTCAGGAGTCAAAGAGCTCTCTGATTTTTCAGAGGTCTTAGAGAAAGTAAACTATGCAAAAACTAATCAACGCTCTCTGAAGCTCTCCTGAAAAAAAGAGTAATCCTCTCTACAACTGTGTTTAGCAAGAATTATTGGGCTGCAACAGAATTTAAATTACACAAAGAGAAATGTTCATTTAGCTTTAAAGCAGACTTTTTTGTGTAAAATAAAATAATAAGTATTTTGAGTGTTACAGGACACATGGTGTCTGCCATAATCAACTCTGCTGTAGCAGTGGGAAAACAAGTAAGTGCAGCTGCAGTAAAACTATTTATAAACACAGCAGGCTGGATTTGACCTGCGGACATTGATTTGCCAATCCCTGCTGTAAAGTGATGGTTCTTAATTCCATGTGAACATTAGAATCACCTGTTAAACTGATTACAAAGCTAGTCTAGACCCCAGTCCACCCCTACAGAAGTAGAATTTCTGGGGATAAGGCCTGGAAATCAGCAATTTGTAAGTTTCACAAATGGTATAAGGACCATACTTTTGAAAACAAAGTATGCAGTTAGGTTGTTTAAGCTGGGATGGACCTACCACCCTAGAGGGGGACAGCACTTCCTCTAGTCTGTGGCATTAAAAATGCAATAACTTTTATCTTTCTTTGATCTTTTTAGAAGAGCAGATGAACAAACCACTATTTTTTGCTTCTAACCTTGAAAATGCATAAAATAATTCTGTTCAAGGGAAATTAATATGAAATTTAGGTTGTAAATTTAAAAGAAAGTCCTCAATTAAAAATATTATTTTACAAATGAAATCTCCCTGAAGCCTTTTAGAGAGCAAAATTAGTAGACAGGGCTAAATATGAAGGAATAGTTTATTGTGTGCTCCTTTTTCCCAAAAATGTCTTCAAGAAAGGCCTTCCACGACTAACCAGTGATTACTTGATTACTTTGCTTGGAGGTCTCTGTTTCAACGTTAAAACTCTCTCTCTCTCTCTCTCTCTCTCTCTCTCTCTCTCTCTCTCTCCCTCTTCCTCTCCCCCTCCCTCCCTCTCTCTCTCTCTCTCACACACACACCAAAAAAAACCCAAAGTAACAAATCTCTCCAGACCTCTAGAAGCTTTAACAATCAGAAAATACATTACCCACT
The DNA here is from genome assembly GCA_004363575.1 of Solenodon paradoxus. Taxonomy (NCBI): domain Eukaryota; kingdom Metazoa; phylum Chordata; class Mammalia; order Eulipotyphla; family Solenodontidae; genus Solenodon; species Solenodon paradoxus. The sequence goes on from RJWH01003071.1 coordinate 133,734, forward strand.
TAAATTCAGTTCTGTCCAAAAGTGGTTTTTAATTTGCATGTTTGTCTGTTTTAATTGCCAGAAATCAATCACCTGATCAAAGAGGAAGCTACATTCAGGCTGGGAAACAGATCCATGATTTCTTCAGCTCTCCACATTTTCCTAGGAAAGGCAGTGAACATTCTACATCAGAGGTCTGATCTTCAGAAACTTCCTCAAGCAATCAGGAATGATCTGCCTGTATCTCCAGAGAATGTGGCTCATTCTAAGGTGTCTGCTGATCTTGGAGGTAAAGGGGTGTGTTTTAAGAGAGCAGATGGGCTTAGAATGTATCACTACAGCAGACAACACTATTTTTTTTTTTTTAAGGTAACTGTAAATTTATTCTCAGCTGCCTCAAAACACACCCAAAGATATCAGGGAAAGAATGCCCAGAAATTTATCAGGGAACAGAGTGAAGCCAGGTTGCGATAAGAACTCCACCACCCACAGACTTCAGAGATGATTATATGTAAAAAGTAGGTAATAGCTTGACAGAGGTTTGTGTCAATATTTTAAGCATCTAGACTCTGGAGTCCCACACCCAAGGGTGCGTTTGTTTCCTTTTCCATGGCAAGAAAATTCTAGCATTTTCAGCAAAGTAGGAAGACCTGTTTTTCTGCTTGGTTTCCAATTTAAAGAAAGAATCATGAATGTGAGTCCCAGGTATTAGTATAAAAACAATGCAAATGCCTAGCAAAGCCACAGGCCCCCAAGTATACTTACCCAACCTCCCTGGCCCTGGATGAACTCCCGGATGGCACTGTTCCCATTGATCATAGCTGTTATGGGGGTAGCCACCTGTCTTGCCATATCAGGAGCATTGCAGGCCACATATTCAAGTAGTTTCACTGACACTGCCAGGAAGGCTCTCTCATAAGCTAAGGTGGAATCCTGAGCACACCAGGCCTTGCTGAGAGCTTTTACTGTGTCTTGAAGTACAGCACCTGCCTGAGGAGAGACAGGATACTATCCATGGAGCATCAGTAAAAAGTGAAGGAGGCTGCAGGTACAGGAATCCAGTAGAGCCAGTGTTTTCCACAGAGTGGCAAATAGACCACTGGCTATCTCTTGGTAAGATGAACACAGTTTTCTCGTTTTAATGTTATTTTTTCAATTTATTGTAATAGGTATTTCAAAAAACATAGGTAGCCCATCAATCCCACAGTGGTCAGAGCAGGATGTCAAAGCCCATCAGATATTATTATGTAGAGTGAACAAAATAATGGAGAGAAGCAGAACAATTTGAAGAAAAAACATTAAGTGCATGATAACACAGCTGATCAAATTGTGAAGATTTTGCTTGAATTACTGAAGTCTGGGAAATTCTAAAGTTAAATCAATAGATTAGTTTTTCTTCTCTTTCCTTTCCACACAAAATTGGCCTAAAAGCCAAAAAGTGGACATAAACAAGACCTATTGCAGTGCAGGTTAGGGGAGCTCCAGCAGTCAGAGCAGGATATCAGAGCCCTAACAAGCTGAGAAGCGCATCCACCCAAGAATACCTAGATCTTGGTTTCCAAACATCATTCTCATTAAAAGAAACTAAAGCTCTCTAGAGAATGACTGATTTAGGCAGACCTTAGAATTCCAAGCTCTTTTGCCAGAAATTCAGGAAGTATTCAGAGAATGACAGGGACATGTCAAAAACATGGTCCAGATTGAAAGGACTCCCACTGGCACAGTGTGAGCATCCAAAAAAATAATGATTGTCACAGATCATCACTCACTGAATAAAGGAAGAACTCATAAGTCCATGTTGATATAAAAAGAAATGAATAGATTTAAATTTTGCTTCAGTATAAGTATTTTCAGGGTTTTGAAGTAGCTCCCTACAAAACATTAATAAATTACAAAGGAGAAAAGAAAAACTTTACAGTGGAGAGAATTTGCAGACGCATATTAATTGATTTAACAGTAATGCGACAAATGGAAATCATGCCACTTGACAGGATGCAATGAGATGACAGCAATACTTCTGTGATATTCTTATCAATAGTACATATCCTGTATTTATTCAAGAGTCCAAGAGGAAACATTAAACAAATTCAAACTAAAGGACATTCTACAAAATAATTGACCTATCATCTCCAAGTGCCAAGGTCATAAAAATCGAGGAAAGACTGGGGAATTTTTCCAGACTGAAAAAGACTACAGAAATATGACAATTGAATGCAATATCTGATTTTGATTTAGATCTTTTTGCTATAAAGGATATCAGCAGGACAACTGGCAAACCTTGAATGAGATCTGAGGATAAGATGATGATATAGCAATGCTATTTTTCTGGCCAGGGTGATTAGACTGTGTTTATATAAGAGAATGTCTTTTTTTGAAGAGCCTGCCGAAGTATTAGGGGGTGTAGAACATCATGTTACTCTCAAATGATTCAAGAGGGAATTCTTTGTATAATACATGTAACTTTTCTATAAATTTGAGGCTGTTTCCAGAAAATGCTCTTTAAAAAAAAAAGGTTCAGCTATTAACGACCTAGGAAAGTTTCATTGCAAGCTAACAGAAGTGCTAAGTCTAGGTGTGCCTGAATGTAAAGTAGGTATTCAGTAGGAAGAACATAGCATAATGGCTGAGTGTATTATGGAATTAGTGCAGGGTTAAATCTTACTTCAATACTTACAGAGTGACCTAGTTACTTGTTTCCCTATTCCTGTTTCCTTATCTGCGTAAACAGACAGCAAGTCAGAAAATACTTACTAAGGGCCTATTGTGTATCAGGCGCCGTTCTAGGCTGTGTGAATGTAACAGTGAACAAAACAGGTTAGATGTCTGCTTTTACATTGTTATATGCGAAGAGCAATAGCTTCTGTAATATCTCATAAAATGGTGTAAGGATTAAATGAGGTAAGTATGAAGCATTTAGAATACTGACTGACACATGGTAGGTAATGAATTAAGAGTAGTTATCACTATTGATATTAATCAGCAGCATCTTCTACAACACTGTCTACAGCCTTTACATCCAGTATACAGTCCAAGTACTATTGCCAGTAATCAACATTCTGATGAAAAGCCAGATATGTCCTAGTGGGCTGATGTAAACTCTTATCTCTCACTGTATTAGACTTGTCAACTTCCTAGCCTTCCTATATATAACTGCATTGCTTAACCTGGGGGGCAGGGGGAGGAGATACGCCTACTCCTAGCAAAAAGAGCAATAAAGCAGGTGCATAAAAGAATAAGATGCCTTTATCAAGAATAAAGTGCTATGGATATGCTCTATGCCACTAAACACAGCTCTGATGAAAATCAAATAGAAACAATTTTAAGTTTCATCAGCTTATGCCAAAAACCTTCCATCTCAATATCACTTAGGTTTTGATTAACTCCTAAAGAACTGGCAATTGGAGAACTCCTGCTATATTCCCTTGGATGAATATAAGGCCCCAAATCTTTCACAGAACATTTCTAGTCACAGCTGTATAGGAGTAGAAAGATGTTGGAAATAGCGGGGAAAAGGTAGCAAACAATAGGAAGAGTTTAGTCAAAGCCTAACCTGTCCCCGAATGGTTTCTGCAATGACGTTTTTGGCAGAAGCTTCTAATTCTCCATTGAACTGATCACCCAACATCCGGAGCCGCCCAGCAATGATGGTGACATCAAAGGAGCAATCTTCTCCTAAGACAGAGGGAACAAGGGTCACATTTGTCACAATGCTTGAAGGGATGGCAAGTCCCAGGAATCTGGGCATTAGAGAAAGTCTTCAGTCTTTTAAATAATTTTGGCAACGTTCTGTCTGAAGAGTATCTTCAACATTAATACCAATCAGCAGAAAATCTCTTCGTGGAGAATCTCTTTCCCTTCTATGGAGACTTCAGATATTGCTGAAAGCTTAAAGTCTGCCATCTGAAACTTAAGAGTGAATAAGGACACATACCCAAATTCTCTTACTGACCTTCAATCATCACCTCAGGCCAAGCACCTTACCTGAATCTGGTTCATCCACACAATGTAGTTCCCGGTTAGAAACTGGTGAAGTGGTGCTTAAGAAGTCTGTGAGTAAAGAATCCATAATGCATTCTGTTTGCTCCTCAAAAGTTCGAGGGCACTTCATTTTAGATGTCTGCTGTCAAGTTTTGCTTTTCCACAAAACAAATAGCTTTCAGCTCAACAGGAAGTCAGATACGGACAGCAAAGCAGCAGTCTGTCTAGCTCTTGTCCAGTTTCCTAATAGGTACTACAGTCCTAGAGCCTTTTCCACCACCTTCTTCAAAAAGAAAGTTGAGACTTCTCTGAAGAGCTTGCCCACACAGCACTTTGAAGACTCAGTTCCTTATCTCAGAGCCACACCTTAGTGCTCTAAGATTAATGAATAACTTTTATAGTTAGATACCCAATCTAGAACTGAAGAGTTGAGGAAAGTACTCTTGGGCAAGTTAAGACATACTTCCTGTTAGGAAATGTATATGTTGTAATTGAGGCAGAAAGGTTTTGAAGTTATAGAAGATAACTTCAAGAAGTATTCAACTCCTATTTACCATATCATCCAATGATTATGTACTGAGTACCAATGCAAAAGGAAATATACTTGGCACTACAAGTGACACAGAAAAATGACAGTTCTATCCTCATGAAGCTTATACTTCAGTATGAATGATGGATATTAAATGTCTAATCACATAATTTCTTACACTTATTGAGATGCACTGTGCAATTATAATATATAACAAGGAAACAAACCTAGGGGGTTAGAAAGTTTCTCTGAAGTAGTAACTTCTGAGATGAGTTCTGAAGGACAAGTAGAGATTCATTAAACAAAGAGGAGGAACAGAATCATTCTAGATATATATAAGGGCATATAAAAGCTGAAGTGAGGTGCACCCTAATAGAGTAGAGGTTGGGTCTGCTACCTCTGGCCAGGCATAGTCCACTTACATACCAGGTTCCCAAAGACCCAGGATCACGTCCTGGGACCAGGGGGATCAACCAAGATAAACAACTGAAAAAAAATTTTTTTAAGTTTCCTTCCTTCTCTTTCTTCTGCCTGCCTGCCTCTGCTCACCATAATTCCTGTCTGCACCTTGCCTTGAAAAAAAAACAAAAACAAAAACTGAGGTGAAAAAAATGGGCATTTAAGGAATCACACCAGGATAGTACAAAGTGTCCCCTGGGGAAATTATAAGGAATAAATAAGATGTTATATAGAATGATCCAGCAGTATACATGACATGCAGTATACATTAAATGTCTACCTTTTAGCTCAAGACCTAATGATCAGGATGAAAGAGATCTGGAACTTACTGTTTAATAGTATTAATTAGGATTTTCCTAACAGGAGTGCACCCCATCATGGTTTTAAGGAGCTTAAGGAGAGCTTAGGACTGGGCACTTACCCAGAGAAGATGCCTTCTGAATGTAGGTGCACCTAGACTTTGGGTTTGGGTTTCACAAGCAGCACTCAAACCTACTAGCCCTTTCAGGATATTCTGACCTGGTGAACTAAGATTCAACCATAAAATATGTCAGTTGTTCAGAATGGAATTTCCATCTTGTAAAAGAATCAGAGAAAACCTTGTTTTCTATTCCATTGTATAAAAATGAATAATCCTAAATTGTTTTTGGAGTAGGAACATGAATTATAGAACTAAAGGGCCATTTTCATCTCTCATCTATCACTAGGGCTGAAACTTTAGTTGCTATTAAGTAGGTTTCAAAGCTGTAACATCAGAAGTTTCAAGAGATTAATTCTAGGCCAAACTCCTCTCACATTAAACTTGCCACTGATAATTTAAGGATTGCAACAAATATATTTATGATATGCTTCCAAAATAATATATAAACACAAAAAATGTTTATATGAGACCATCCAACTAGCTTGCTCAGGTTAAGTAGCCTCATTATGTGCCAGAATAGAAATTTAAAACCAAGTCTGTCTTACCTCAAATAATAAAACTTTTCCTATAGTAATAAGCCGCCCTCTTCATTTCACTACTGATTTGCTTATGGGCAAATGTCATCTTTGGTATCTAATCTTACTCCTTTGCATCACCTTTGTAATCAATATTATAAAACGGCAGAAAGTTATATGCATTCATGGGCAATGTGGGGTACACTTCCCTTTTGTTTCTCTTTGTACTTCAATGCAACACCTTCCCAAACCACCCTCCCACACCCCAGCCCAGCCCACATACCCTTTACTTTTGCAGTTCTACTATTAGGCTCCTAATTTTGGAGAATTGGGGTCAGATGTTTTTCTATCATTTGTTGTTATTATGGTTATGGCCACAATTTACAACCCTCTCCCCAAAATGTCATTTCATCATCAGAGTGGTTTAAAGCCCAGGATCTTGTCATCTGCATCAAATCACCCCGTGAATGAGGATCTACTAGTATAGCTCCTCTCAAAGTAGAGACTTACAACTAAGAAAATAAATTCCTTTATCTGTACTCCCCCAAACATATGAGAAAGGAATAGAATAATTGTCACAGAAGTCTTGTTTTGAAAAAGGTGAGGATAGGGGGAGGTGAAAGGGATGAAAGCATTCCATATTGCTATTCCATAGCAATAAAATTACACTTGGGAGTAAATGACTGCCTCTGCAAGGTTCCAAAGCACCATTGCTCATGGCAGGCACTCAGTCCATGTTGCATACCACTCACCTACTCAGACAGACGTTAAGAGGTCTTTACGTCAGACGCAGTATCAACTATCTTAATGAATTTTAAAGATAAGCATCTACTTCTATGACCTCATCAAAATATGTCTGCAGAGGCTAGAGAGAGCTCCTAGTTGGAAGGAATATTAAATAATCAACCTTATGGTTTACTTAAGCTTTAGTCATTTTTCTTAGGGGTTAGTAAAAGCAGTGGCACCCTTGTGGCTCAAGTGGCTGGGGCAGTTCAAATGCAGACCAAGGACCTAGGTTCGAGACCCAGGTCAAAAGGTGAAAAATAAAAAACAAAAAGTCAGTGAAACCAGGTTACAGTGAAAAGGAATCAGTTCTTCAGTGAGATCATTTTAAATTTACATTTTTCAGGCACACACTGGTAGAAGAACGGTTTGGTCAGTTGCCTTTAGCCAAAGCAGTCCACATACATCCCAAGGACCCAGGTTCATGTCGGGGCAGAGGGGTACAACCAAGGTGAATAACTGAATAAAATAAAGTGTTTCTTCCTCCTCTTCCTGCTTGCTTGCCTCTGCTTGGCTTCCCTCCTGCCTGCACCTTTCCTTTTAAAACTAAACAAATTTATACTTTCCAAAAGCAAGTTTCATATTCTGCTTCTGCTATGCCCCTTATATTATAGAAAAGCAACCAAGTCAAACTTAATGTTCTAAAAGTTCTAATCCTTCAGATCATTTTAGTAACATGTATTCAATTGCTGAGCCATATCTAATTTTCTTGAGGTCAACATTGCAATTAGAGTACTTAATTTAAAATAATTAATCAATTTACTCAATGCCTACCACCTGCATCCTGTTCCCTTGTAAGACTAAATTAGATTTTCTTGTTTTTAGTACTTAACTAAACATTCATGGCTTAACCAAACAAGACAAATATGCCAAAAGCAATTCTGAAGCTGTTCTGATTCCCGTTTCCAGTACACAAGACTCCATGGTCTAGATCAGTTGTTCTCAACTGGGGGTGATTTTGCACCCAGGGCACCTTTGGCAATGTCTGAAGACATTTTCAGTTCTATTGACATCTAGTGAATATAGGCCAGATATGCTAATATCATCAGACAGTGCACAGGAAAAGCACCCACAACAAAGAAGTATCTGGCCTCAAAGTGCCACTTTTGAGAAATGCTAGTCAAGATAGAATTTCATGAGTCTCTGTATAACTAATACAACCAAACATACTTCAAACATAAATTCAAAAAAAACTATCAGGAGCTTACAGACATTATTTTTTTGAGTAATCACTGCGGCAGGTCCTGTGAAGATAAAAGGAAAGAAAGACAAGCACGGTCTTGATAAATTGTCCAGTGGGGACAAAGGACTTACAACTCAATCCTTTACCAGAAAATACAATATTATCTCTTATCTATGCCTATAATAGAGTCTAGGTGAGAGAAGTGATGGGTGAAAAATCATTTGGAGGATACGAAGCCATCTAAGCATCCAGGTTGTAGAAGCCCTTGAATCAAGCTCGATACTATTTGAATTGTTTTATTTGTTACTTGTGTGAAACATGTAAACTTTTTCGACATTAGAATTGGAATGTTTCTTCCTCTCTGATGACAACTATATAACTATGTTTACTCTGAGTGCGCCTCAACTATACAATCACGTCAGTAGGTCCCTACAGTCTGAACACTTGGATATTTCTTCATCCCTAACCCAGCTGGTCTTAACTGGAATTTTCATTTTCCCTTTTCTGGATTCTCCCGTTACACTTTACCATCATATTATTACATCTGTTCTTGCCATGTTGTCTTAATTAATGTATAAAATCTGGTCAAGTATGAATGAAATTAAAAGTGAGGAAGAGTGACAAGGAAGCACCTAGAGTAGTACAACCAGATGCACACACTGCTTTGACAGCTTGAATGAGATCGTTAGTGAAGGAATGAGCTTAACAGAAAACTTCCTGAACAATCTAAATCTTATCCTCTTCCAAGTCCCACCCCTTTATTGATATTTATCTTTATAACACCACCTGGAAAAATAGGGTTCACATGTACAAGAGGAATAAGTCAATGGTCTTTGGATAGAAACAAAATTCCGATTCCTAGATTTCCCATTCTCCTTTACATTTGATATTATGTGAACTTACAAGCAGGTCTAGGGAGAAAAACTAAGGAACTCTGATAGCTATTCATCTCACTTGAAACAGGCAGCAAGAATCTGTTAGGATTTTATGTCTCCAATTGTTCCAATAACAGTTTCTAATACAGAAATAAAACTTTTCAGTGTGTCAGTCTTCGCCTCACTTTGTTTCACAGAGATCTGCATTTCCGAGTTCTCTGGCTCCAAGAGCAGTTCTGTTAAAAACAGACAGCCCGTGTCACCCTGAGCACTGAGGTAGGCTTTCCACGGCTGAGCTCCAGCCCTGCTCATTGCAATGGTTTGGATGTTCACCACTTGCAGGGCCATCTGGAGGGTGTCAGGTTGGACTGCTCCCTGCCAAGGGAGCACTTGCTGATGAGCAACTTTGAGGCTAAGCCAAGTTTTCTCAAAGTACTCTGCAGTAACCTGGCAATTGGGGACTAGCATGAGGGGTCCAGAATCAGGGAGTTCTTGCACCTTCTCCTTGTTCTCTTCAGCAATCAGGGGTCCTAAAAAAGCCAGAAAGCTTGTGTAAGAGATGATCTTAAACAACAGGAACTACAATTTTTATCTAGATTTCCAAAGGTGTACAATGTGACTTTTATCTTTGGCTAAGTGGCTTAAATAAACAATGACAAGCTTCTTTCTTACCAACAGGGTTCAAATCTATTCAGACAAAAGTCTGAGATTTAGCAAGGGTACTCTACTTTCTACCAATCATTGCAAAAAGATAAAGATTTTTTCACGACAAAATGGAAAGTAAGGACTATTTTTACCTGATGTGGAAAAAACTGCAGCGTTAGGAAGCTCTGGGCCACGACGCTCTGGCCCCTGGCATTTCGAGATGGTTGCCCAGCGGGCTTTGCCATATATTGGTACCAGAGTATTGAAGTCTGAGGCCCAGTTATTCACAGGTCTTTCTGCCTGATCCTCCAAAAGTCCAAGGGAAGGGTCAGATTTAGGGCTACATAAAATCCTCTTAACTTCCTCAATGCCAGACAAGAGGAGGCGATAGTAGAAGAGACCTCGGTCCCGTACCGCCATATCTTTTTCTTCCTCTGAGGTAAGACAACAGATGGAGTTAATCAAAAACAAAACCCAAACACTCTCCTCATCTCCCTGTGCCAACCAAAGAGAAGAAAAAAAACGGAGGAAGGAAATCTGAGAAAACATTAACATTTTCTTCTTGGGTCCCAAAAGTGACACACCAAACAAGGAAAGTTCTAAGTTTTACTACTGGTCATAGCAAGTACCTTTTCCTTCTGAAGAACCTACCTATGCAATAATACAACAAACGCCCCAGCATGTCCTGGCACTCAGCAGGTCGTGAGAGGAAAAGGCGCAGCAGTGCAGTGAGGAGCTCCATCTTAACAGCTGGAAATGTCTCTGACTTTACATTCTCTACGAAGTCTTCCAACACGTATGGAGCATTGGGAATTCTTTCCCCATGGACACCAAGGAGCCAAATAAGTGCCTGCTTTCCCTATGGAATGAAGGAGTAAGAATAGGTGCTCACCATTTGGTTATCTCTTATCCAAAACACAGGAAATTATTGCAGGTTTTGCATTTCCCCTAATGTCAGCAGAAAAAAAGTATTATCTTTTTTATTTACTTCAACTTGTTATGTATTGATACCCCCCTTTAAATACTCTCTAGAACCAATAGGAATTAAATTCTAATAAACAAAGTGGGGCTGAAGACTCTGATAGTCAATGTTGATTAAACAAAGGCTTCCTCAGTTTTGGGGCCTGTGCTCCAACTTAAGGTTTAATGTTTTAGTGGAAGCAACCAAAAGATTTCTCCAAAGTACTTCATGAAAGTGATGATTAACCTAGAGCGCATGTCAGAGTTATCTGTGAAGCAGCTTAAAAAAAAGGTGTCTAGGTCCACCAATCCTGAATATTTAAGTCAGAAGACCTAAGTTAAAACCCAAATATTTGGAAAACTTCCACAAATAATTCTAATTTTCATTCTAGTTGAAAACTCCATGGTCTAAATCTCTGACCCAAAACTATTCAAGAGAATAATAGAATCAAAGTACCTGTAATAAAAACTATAGATAAATCTTAAGAATTTTATAATTTAAATTCCATCTATACTCTAAAGCGAATCTGAAATGACCATCAGTTCTAAGAATTTCCACTGCAGATGCCAGGGAGAAAGGATAATTAAATTCCTTTAATCCCAAGCATTCCTCCTCTACCTAGAAGTAAGGAAAATTCCAGTCTACCTCGCTGTCGTGAATGTTCTCCTCACAGCCGGGCAGGGCCTTACACACAGCTTCCATACACTGAGGACACAACCAAACCAGGTCTCGGAAAGTTTGCACAACCACTACGTCACAGATCAGGAAACAAGAGCACAGAATTAGAGCTTGAATGCAGGAAGGAATCTTAAACAAGATCATATATTCAGACTAGATTGCTGGTGAATTTATGTAAAATGGGTGTTAGAGAAGTAGTCAATGACTATCAGAAATGTCTGACACAGGCAATAATTTCTTACATGAATGTTATTCTTAGCAGATAGCCATAAGGATAAGTGAAATGGCACTGGTGGAGTAGTAGTTAGGTCAACCACCTCCAAAGGAGCACAGGCCACATACCCTTTGGTTCTAGGGCGGGGGTGGGGGGGGTGGAGGGGGTACAACCAGGGTGAACTACTAAATAAAAATCAAATAAAAAATGCTTCTTCCACTTCTTTCTTCCTTCCTGCCTGCCTGCCTACTCGCCATCATTCCTGCTGGCATCTTTCCTTCAAAAAAAAACAAAAACAAAAACAGCTGGTACACCCTAGTAGCTTAGTGGGTAAGTTCACCAGACACAGTCCACATATATCCTGAGGAGCCAAGTTCAAGACCTAGGGTTGGGGGAAACAACCAAGATGACCAACTAAATAAAATAAATGAAAATGCTTCTTTTTCCTCTTTCTTCCTGCCTGCCTGCACCTTTGTTTAAAAAAAATTTTTAAATAGGGTGTATCTTTGTGGTCTAGTAGTCTAATAAACTCTGAGAGCAGTCCCAAATACATCCCAAGGTCCCCAGTTCATGCCTCGGGGCCAAGAGGGAACAACCAATGTAAAAAACTAAAGGAAAATAAAATGCTTCTTCCCCCTCTCTCTTCCTGCCTACTCACTTTCATTCCCACCTGCACCTTTCCTTTAAAAAATAGGATAATGGGCTAATATATGTGAAAACACTTAATAAAATGTAAAGCTGTGTGCAACTTGGAGTAGTGTTGCTGTTGAATGATTCTCTGAAGACAATATAAATGAGGCCACCAGGAACTGGACTACAGTGAGGCGAGCAAGGTGCTGACAGTATAAAATTTAAGACACACGTGTTAGAAGTTGTACAAACCCGAGAACAAGTACTTCTTTAAATTTTGCATTCTAGACACCCTGTCGGCCTCACCCTAATCCCAACCCTGGGAGCCACTGCTTACAGTTGCTGTCATAAAAGTGAGGGACAAAGTGGCAAATTTACAAGCAAGGTCATCCTAGTCTCCTTCATTATGTACACTACAGCCATATAGACTCTTGGCAGCCTGAACACTGTCCTATTACATCGATAAAGTCTGCTTTGCTGAGGACATCAGATGACGATGAACAAAGAAAAGTTTAAACTTCTATGTTATCTAACAAGAAGTATTATTTGAACAACTACTATAGCAAGGCAACTGACCAAAACAAACAAACAAAAAATATGTAGATACCAGAAAGGCAGCTGTTACCTGTGGTAATGTGCTCTTGCCGAAGCCCCAGCAACTCTGTCAGAATCTGCACACACTGATCTGTGTAGGTCCTGGCAATGCCACCTACAGATGACAGGAAAGCAGAGGAAAGTGTTAAGTCAAATACTAACACCTCATTCTAAAACAGTTTTCCACCAGCCAAAGAGAAGAGGACCAGATACATCTAAAAGCCCTCTGCTTAAGTTTGATTGTAAAAGGAACTTTGTTAAAAACAAATTCTGTTTTTTCATGAACCACCAGAAAATCAGAAGTTCATGGAAAAAGAATTTTCCACCCAACAAGGTTGAAGTCTGTTGTTGTAACACAGGCATGCCTGTGACAGGCAGATAGAAGGCACTGTTTGTTGTAGACCGTTGCACAGGAGTATTCCTGCTGAGAACATTTAACAGCAGTCATCTGAATGCAGGGCTTCTACACTCCTCTGTTCCTCTTTTCTGCCCCCCCAAATAACCACTAGTCATTCTAAATATAAGGGTTCCTTCTCCTCTACTGGAAGCCCTCCAAAAGCTAATTCCCTAACTGCTTTCATTTTTAAAAGCCACTTTTAAACTCCCGATACGGTAGCACAAAACGTCTGTATGACTGAGGATTTATTCTGTGTTGTCTATGCTCATAGAAATGTTGTCTAGAGGCCACAGCAAAACTCAGTAAACAAATGGTGAATTGACGCAGGACTTTGAGTCAGGAAAGCTGGGTTCTAGTCCAAGTTCAGGAATTCTATGACCATCTGGCAATGTAGTAACCTTTCTGTGCCTGAGTATCTGATCTTTAAGAGGAAGTTGATAACACTTGTTCACTTTTCCTGACCACCTCACAATGCTGTGGTAAGATGATGGAGAGGAAAGCATTTTTGGATAGCAGACAACAAAAGGCAATATAAATTTTAAGTACTCTAGTTTGAGTTACTAGTATTCTGTATCCTGGAATATATGGCAATACCAGTGGTGATAACAACAAAAAAACTCCCTTAGTCACTAATCCAATTCTTCAGTGTTTGGTACTTTGGCTCTGAAGCAAGATTCGTTCTCTTTTGCTCTCTCTGGCTCCACAGCTTTCTAGCTGGTTGGTCTAGGCTCTCAAAAAGGAAAGACAGCAGACACCTACCGATGGCAAAGATGGCAGCCTGTCCAAAGTCAGCGGACACGTCGGTGCAGTACCCTCGAAGCTCTTCTAGCACCTGCAGCACATTCTCATCATTCACCAGCTCACATAGCACCTCCACCTTCTGTAGTTTGATGTAGTGGGGCTCCGAGTAAGAGCAAAAGAACTTTTTGTAGTGGCTGCTAAAGTGACCTGGCAAACTGTGCAGGATCTGGCGCACATGACAGAGGGCAGCAAAACAGAGCTCACGGCTCTCTGAAGAACAGGCAGCCAGCAAAGCTCCTTTCACTCGCACCAACACATCAGTTTGTACGTGGGGGAACTTTTTGGCCAAGATCAGAAAGAGTTTAGTGGCTCCCATCACCACACCTGGGCTGCTGCTCTTGAGAAAGCTGTCCAGCAGATTAAGAATGTCAAACAGTTCTTCCTCACTGCGGGGTTGGTAGCGTAGCAGAAAGTTCAATACTTCAGCCTGGCCCCACTGGTCAAATTTTGACATTCTATCCAAAAATAAAAACAAAAATGCAATTTTAACACCAAAATTAAGAACATCTATTTGCATGCTACTGCCATGTCATCAGTCATCTATTCATCAAAACAAGGGGAATATTACTGAAAACAGACTCTGCAACAATAGAATTCTTCTTTTTACTATTTAAAGGATTACACGAAATAGGCTTTTAAATACCAAGATGAGATTAGAGTACAAATGCATATTCATCTAAGACAAAAAACATGATCCTAGGTCTAGACTCTTTGTATTTTAAAAGAGCATAAATGACTTAGTTTGGGGGCATAATAACTGTAGAGGAGGACAGAACCTGTCTCCACAGCATATTTATGCCATGTATTTCCAAAAGAAACTAAAACTGGCATGTCCACCTGGCTCAGGTGTTAAGTCTGCACCTGGTATAGACCACAGACAACCCAAGGACCTGAGTTTGTGGCCAATGTGGGGATGGTGGGGGAACAATTAAATAAATAAAACGCTTATTACTCCTTTGCCTTCTTGCCTTCAATCCTGTCTGCTTCCTTTCTCTTTAAAAAAATAAAGAAACCAAAGCTAATAAAAGAAATGTAATGAAATATGAGAACGTTAATGGTTATGGCTAACTTTCTTTTCCACTTTACGGAATCTGTTCATGACATCTCCTTAATTTAATACATCAACAACAGCCCACTAAAATGTCGATCTCATCATTAAAAAAAAAAAAAGATGACTAAGGCATCCAAACCGATTTAAGAGATGGTGGGCAATGGGCTTATTGATGACAACACCTCCTTCCTGTTTCAGGATTTCCTCTAGAGACCTCAGGCAGTTCACAACCACAATTGGATCCTGGTCACGCAGCAAACTGTATAATTCATTCACCAGGGCACCATCTATAAAAAAGAACAAAGACCTCAGATAAAGAAGAAAAGCTTCTGATTTCGAGACAGAGCTAAGAATAACAGCTCCAGGCAGACAGCTGAACAAAGTGCAAGGCAAAAAAACAGTCATCCTCAGCTAATGTAATAGATCTACCTGGCCCCATAGAAAGGACTTCTTTTTTTCTCCCCTAATTTTTTATAGCAGTAACTTTAGTCTCCAAATTAAAATAAACTCCTATGTGTAGGTTACCCCTGTGTGCAGTTTTCCCACTTCTTAAATATATAACAACATACCCTGTCCTCCATCATATCACCAAGTGTTCTCCACCATTGCACAGTGGCCTCTGCCACCACTTACCACCCCATCCATCCCATTACCTATGGGTAATTGCATTTCTATTGCAGTGCCCAAGAGTTGGTTTTGTTTTATCTGTTCCTTTGTTTTGTCTGTTCACGTTCTACCTATGAGTGAGGTAATCTGGTATCTAGCTTTCTTCTTTTGACTTATTTCACTTAGCATAACTCCCTCTAGATCCATGTTGATTCATATGACAGGATTTCATCTCTTCTAAGGGCTATGTAGTGATTCATTATATATATATATGCACCATATCATCTTTATCCATTCATCTGATGATGGGCACTTAGGTAGTTTCCAGTTCTTATCTATTGTGACTAGAACTGCAAGAAACATGGGGATGCACAAATCTCTGCAAATGAGTGTTTTTGTATCTTTTGGGGATGAGAGGATCATATGGGATTTCCATCTTCAGTTTTTTGAGGAATCTCCAAATTGTTTTCCACAGGGGTTACACCAATTTGCACTCCCACTAACAGTGTAAAAATGTTCCCTTTTCTCCACATCCTCCCCAACATTTCTTGTTTCCAGACTTGTGGATAATAGCCAATCTCTCAGATATGAGGTGGTATCTCATTGTTGTTTTGATTTGCATTTCCCTGAAAGCCAGAGAGTAGGAACACCTTTTTATGCGCCTGCTCACCATCTGTACATTCTCTTCAGAAAAATATCTCTCCAGTTTCCCTTCCCGTTTTTTGATTGGCTTGCTTGCCTTTATGATATTGAGTTTTATGAGTTCTTTGTATATTTTGTGCTTTAAGCCCTTGTCAGAAATATGGAATGCAAATATCTTCTCCCAGTTAGTAAGTTTTTTTTGGTTTTGGTGATGTTTTCTTTCATGGTGAAGAAGCATTTTAGTTTGATATACTCCAGTTGCTTATTTTTCTTTTTGTTTTCCTTGATGGTGGAGTTGAGTCCCCAAAGGTCTCTCTAAGGCTGATGTCATGGAAAGTCTCTCCTATGTTGTCTTCCAAAAATTTTATGGTTTCTGGTTTTATGACCAAATGTCTAGTCCATTTTGAGTTAATTTTTATGAATGGTGTTAGAGAGTGGTCTAGCTTCATTCTTTTGCATGTGGCTGTCCAGTTTTCCCAACACTATTTGTTGAAAAGATTTTCCAAGAAAGGACTTCTTTAATATCAGAAAATACCCAGCCCCAAGCCTACTTAAAGAGACATGAATAGCAAAACTCACAGCACACAAGATGATGGCTACCAGTGGGGTGGAAGGGGAGAGGGAAGGAGAGTGGGAACAGGTGGTGGAAAAGGACGCTAGAATTCTAGTGGTGGGTGTTGTATGAAATATCCATAGACTGAGAAGTGAGTTCAATATCTTAAAATGACTATGACTTGTAAACAAAAGAAATAATAATAAAATAATTGTATTTTTTAAGAGACATATATAGAAGTAGGGTCACATTGCCTATCAATGCTACATAACCTTTTACAAAAGCATACATATAATAGAGACACAGATATAATCATAATGAATTTCACTAAAACTTACCCACTTCAGAGTCTCCAGGAAGATTATGCATCTTGGCACACCCAAGGATTGCCACTCTCCTGACATATGAAGCCTTATCCCGCAGACCGTTAAGAATAGGCTGTTGAATATACTCCTGCACACCAGGCATCCTAAGCAACACATCTTGAAGTTAGCAAGAAATATGAGTTTTGATATAATTCAGCCCCTATTCACTTAACACAGAATTTAGTGAAAGTTTAACTGTGCGCTTTATCAGATCATGAAGAACTGAAGAAAGTAGTTACCAAACTTAAACCGTATTTATTTCCCTTTTCATTTAAAATGCTGCTGCAGAGGCAGCAATTGCACACACACACGAACATGCACACACACACACAAGTTGTCTAGAAATTTTTAACCACAACCAGGAACTATTTCAAAGAGAGTGAGAATAAAAGATTCCCCTTAATGAAACAATAGAACATCATTTTTTTAAATGAAAGCAATGACTGAAAATCTGAGTTCAGGGTTTTCAGTGTTTCATTGTCCAGTATTATGGAGCTGAAATAAATTGTCATCATTAAAAACCTCCCATGATCTCCTGAATTCATCAGTCATGAGAAACAGGCAGGGAAGAGGAAGCGCACCTGAGGCTACACATGCTCCGTAGTGCCAGCCCTCGCACCATCGGGTTCGGGTCTGAACAGTCTTTGCACAGTGTATTGATGGCCAGGAGAGCCAGATCTGGTTTCAGGGGGGCATACGTGCACATGTACAGATAAACCAATTTCTTCTGAACTATATCCACGGTGGCACTGGCTTTCACCATTTCCATGAAAACACCAGACATGTCCAAACCCTGAGTCATGTGCCTGAAACCAAATACATCGTAGGAAGAGTAAAACACATAAACCACAACCTACAACAGAGGGCATTTTACTTATACATGTCCTGATTATCCAACTAGATTGTGATCTTCTAGAGAGAAGCAGCCAGTACGACCTTGTCTGCTATATCAGATAGTATTTCACACCATGAGTCTGCAATAAACATTGTTCTATTCATTAAATAAGCTCTTATTGAATCCCTAGAACATTCTAGTGGAATTCACCTTTTGCAGGGATATGCTCTGGAGACATAATCTTGAAGAAAACATGGTCTCAGATCTCTAGAACAGAAAGTCTGCTGAAGAATCAGGCGAGAACATCAGTAATTACAATATGAGAGATAAGTGTCATGAGAGAAGTAATGGACTCGGTGGGAGTTCAGAGGTCTAATACTGTCAGCAGGTTAAAAAATGTTTCCAAAGAGGAAGCAATACTTTAGCTGAATAAGCGGGAGTTCGCCAAGGCAAGAGCAAGAATGGTACACTTTTTTGAGAATATGCAGGCAGTGGATAGTGGATTCTATCCCTTGGGTGATAGAATGAGAAGTTTGGATTTCTATAGACCACTGTTCCTCAAATTGTGGTCTCCTATAGGAATCAGATGGGAGATTTGTTTAAAATGCAGATTCATGGGTTCCATCCCACCCTATTAAAATCAGAATTACTGGACTGGATGACAAATTTATGATTTCTGAAGAGCACCCCAAGGGGCCATGCCCTTGAGATGGACATATGGACCACGTAAAGCCCAAAGATGGTGGGGACGGGGGCGGTGGATGACAAAAAATGAATAAAAATGCTTCTTCTTCCTCTCTCTTCCTGCCTGCATCTGTTCACCTTTTCTATCTGCACTTTTCCTTTAAAAAAAAAAAAAAGAACCAACCCAAGGGACTTCCGTGCATACTAAAACCAAGAAGGAAAGTAAGAGTTATATGTTCAGATTTATATATTGAGAAAATCATTTTGACCTAAACGAGGCAAGGTGACCTATTTGCAAGCTACTACAACTGTTTTGGTAATGAAACAAGGACACCAATGCCAACAAAAATAAAGAGGATGTATACTTAAAACTATGCATCCCTACCACCTGACTTGACATGAAGATCAAGTGTCATCAAGGCTGACTCCCACTCTAGGTCAGCTGGGTGGTGACATTCATCAACACAAATATAAGCAGAAGAGCAGGTTTGGGGAAGGGAAAGGGTGTAGGTGCTATTTTGCATGTCTTTGAAGAAATAGCCAGAAGGAATTGCCAAGCAGACAGTAGGATATATGGGCCTGAAGATAAACAAACCAAAAAAAAAAAGTCTGTACTAGATACTCAGATCTGGAAGTCTGCTGTGTAAGTTCAAGATATGAATGAAACCACCCAGCTGAGTAAAAAAAAGTCCCGCATGGGAGAGCGAGTTAACAAGCTAAAGAAATAGGAAGGTCCAATTAGACAACTGCCATGAATGAAAGTTCGTGTACTCGATGGGGACTGTGGTGGGGAGTTAAACGATCGCAGGGTGATACCTAATGACGCGCTGGATGACATTCCGGTAGCGCAGCTTGTCAGCCTGAATGTGAGGGTTGCACAGAGCCTTCTTCAGCTCCTTCACCACGTCCTCGGAGCCAAGGTATGGCATCTTCCCGAGCAGTCGGGGCAGTGCCCACAGAACCCTACGTAACTCTTGAGTCCTTCAGGGTTAGAAAGGAAATGTCACTCAGTAAGAAGACCAAAGGCGTGACCTCGCTTTCCCAGAGCCGACACTGCGGCCCTGCTCACCACACGCCACTTTCATCCCGCCCCCGGACGACCCCACCCTCCACCCCCACGGGTCCTTCCCGGCACCTGCAGGCGCGCTCCGCCCAGGGACCTTTCCTGCTCTCTCTAGGCCCTCGGCCGACCGGCTGCCAGGCCTCAGCCAGGCCGCAGCCCCGTGCTCTCCAGTGCCAGTCTTTCCTGGCGCCTCCAAGCGGGCGCAATCGCTGAGGGGCCCAATCGTGCTTTCCGCGGAAGTCCCGCCTCCCCTTGGAGAGACCTCTCACGGCGTCGCTATTCATCGGTCGCCGGCGAGCGCCGGGCATAGCCCGGCCTCGGCCCTCGGTGCCCTTCCCCCAACCTCTCACCTCGGGAGCCGCCGCTCGGCGCTCGGGCGGGCAATCGGAAGTCGGCTACTTCGGCCTGTCTCCGCCCAGCAGCGCGCGCTTTGAGTGCCGGGCTTCCGCCCCAGCTCCCGCGCGGTGCGAGTGGCGCCCGCGGAGCGGCTCCCGGCCGGCTGTTACACGGCGAGACGCCAGCGATCACCGTCTCGCCCTTCATTCTGCCCTCTCCAGTAACGCATTCTTCTTTGCGGCTGGCTTTCTCTTAGCGTCTCTGGCCCTTTTCCTACATGACCGTTTCGGGGCGTTGTAGTAGCCTCACCGAGAGCCCTGTCCCTATGAAGACCTCCCTGGTGACTCTCCAACGACGCCACCATGAACGGAGTCCTGATCCCCCAGACGCCCATCGCTGTGGACTTTTGGAGTCTGCGCCGGGCTGGTTCCGCGCGACTCTTTTTTCTGTCCCACATGCACTCCGACCACACCGTAGGTCTGTCTAGCACCTGGGCCCGGCCGGTCTATTGCTCCCCAATTACTGCCTACCTCTTGCATCGTCGCCTACAGGTACTGGGGACTAGAGTCGGCCTTTAAGAGAGAGTTCCGGCAATTGGGTGGGGACTCCCAACTTACAACCTTGGAGTCACAAAGGGTAGGAGGACTAATTTTGACAAGAGGGTTATTTTAACTCAGAAATACATCCTTATGTCACTATAGGAATGTGACTTCCAACCGGCCCAGTTGGGATGTTTCAGCTACAAGTTAATGAGATCTTTTAGTCCAGCCAAGGAAACTTCTTACCTTTTCACATACACTAAGCCAGAGTTTACCAAACTTGTGTCATCGTAAGAATCTACCTAATGCGTTGGGTAAATATATGGGTTTTACAGCTGGCCCCCGATTCGGTAGATATGACTGGTGTGGTTCCTGGAAATCGGGTTGGATTTTTTTAAATAGGTGCCTTCAAAGGATTATAACCAGGGAGGTTTGGAAATCTTTGACTAAATTGTTTTCTGGTTTCTTACTTTTTTTAATTGTACACAGGGTAGGGTCGGGGGGTAGGAGAAAGGTGGAGGAATTGTTTGGAACTCCCCAGTACAACTTCTGTTTCAAGGTAACTCAGGATTTTGTCAGCTTTCACTGATTTGGGAAAGGGCTGTGGTTGCTGATCCACGTAGGTATCAGAGAGAGGAATGTGTATGTTCACTGGGATGACCAGTTGTTTCCTCAGGTACCTCAGCAGTGGATTCGAGCCCTGGAGATTGGTGAGAGCCATGTCCTGCCTCTTGATGAAATTGGGCGAGAGACCATGACAGTAACCCTCATTGATGCCAATCACTGCCCTGGCTCTGTCATGTTTCTCTTTGAAGGATACTTTGGAACCATCCTTTACACAGGTAGGCCTCCTAAAGGGTCCCTCCTACCTTTCTTCCAGGCTAGACATTACTTTTCTTGAGCAACCTTAACTCCTAATAAGTCTGGAGGCCCCCTAGCTTTATCCCATATGAACACTGTGATGCTTTTTTAACTGACTTCTGACTCTTTAAGGGTCCAAACCTTGTGACGAGTGATCACTCAAAAAAAGGAACAGGGTGGAGACATTTCCACAAAGAAGCTATACTGCATTAGTTCACTGCCAGGTCCCTGATAATTTTTCCACAGACTGGTAAACAAATGCCCATCTGTTATTGGAGGTGAGAGAGACCTGTCTTCTATTTTTTCCTTCTAACCCTCTGCCCCACCAAATATTCTTCTAGGTGACTTTCGATATACACCATCCATGCTAAAGGAGCCAGCCCTGAGCTTGGGGAAACAGATCCACACGTTATACCTTGACAACACAAATTGCAACCCAGCCCTGGTTCTTCCTTCCCAACAAGAAGCTACCTGCCAGATTATTGAGCTCATTCGAAAGCACCCACAACATAACATAAAGATTGGTGAGTTGTTTCCTTTTTCTCACCCATAGCTAATGCATTTAGGTTCTTTGGGGGGTGATTTTTGTCTCACATCTTTCAAATCTTTGTGCACATCTCTCCTCTTCTCCATAAAAATTACCCTGATCCCCTGACCACCTTACTTAAAATTGTAATTTGTCCATCCTTCCTATTTGCATCTTCTCAACTCCTGATCTGCTCTACAAATACATTTTTTTCATTTTTTCATAGTTCCCATCACCTTCTAATATGCTCTGTGTATGTCTTAATATGCTGTTGCTTCGTGTCTATGTCTGTCCTTCACTTCCTCTGACACACACACACGCACACACACACACACACACACACAGAGTACTTAAGAGCATGGCTATAAGTAAGAAGACTTCTGTGTTTGTGGAAAAGAGAGAAACAGCAGTCAGTATGACAGGCACACACAGTAGGTAGACTAGAAAAGCAAGAAGGGCTAATGTGTTTATAAGACATTTTGAACTTGACCCTACATGACCTTTAGGACAGAGATCATTGAAGGATGTTAAGTAGTAAAGGGACAATATTGCACTTGTCACCTTACAGTATGTTCCATAATTTATGTATTTGTTGTGTTTAGTTGTTATTACCTGTCTTCCCCTGCTAAAAAGTAAGTTCCACAATGGAACTTTATTTTACTTATGGATATGTCCTGGATGCTTAAATTAACCCCTGATAGAGGCATTTAATAAAAATTTTTATATAAGTGAATGGAATTTGTCTAAATGTAGATATTCGAATGTGACACTTAAAATCAGATACATTGAAAATCAACTGTACACTTTGTTCTAGTGATTCCACAGTAGTACAGAGTATTTCGGGGACTCTTCTTTTGGAATTGTCTTTTGAGATCGTTTATGAAAATCAATTTTTGTTTTCAATAATAGATTTGGTGTACCCTGTTGGAATAGTGGTTAGGTCAGCTGCCTCCAAAGGAGTGCAGTCCACATACATCCTAAGGACCCAGATTCACTTCCTAGATCTGGTGGGTAAAACCAATGAACAACTAAATAAAAATAAAATAAAATGCTTCTTCCTCCTCTCTTCCTGCCTAGTCACCTTCATTTCCTTTAAAAAAAAAAAAAAAGACAACTCTAAATTACTTTTTTTACTATTCCCCAAATTATAATAAATCCACAAAAGGAAAAAGATTTGCCACCATAATGAATTTTTTTCAGAGGAAGGGAGAATGGGAGAGGAGGAAGAAGCTTCAAGGAAGGAAGAAGAAGGACCACATCTATTTAGTTCATTTGGTTTTATGTCCCAACCCTGTGTTCTCAAACCTGGGCCCTTGGGCTATATATAATCCATATACCAGCATCTCAGCTTTTGTAGGTCTTGATTAATTATTCAAATATGTAATAAGCACCTATTGAGTGCCAAGTATTCTGATTGGCAGTGAGGACAGTAAGATGAATAACTTCTGAGGTCATACAGTCAAGTAGAAAGAACCTAGAAGAGATTAGGGGCAGTAAAAAAGGAAAAAGAGAGAAAAGAAAATCATCTACATTTGTGCCCCAAGAGTGAGATTTTGAATCATGATGAGGAAAAAGGCAATATAAAAGAAATAAAAATTTTTGAAGGAGTTCACAATCTGATTGTGGACTTGAAATACTTGAGAAAATCTCAGACAACTATTAAAACAACTTTTCCCGTATCTGTTAACATGAATTTGGGCATCCATTTCTTTCTGTACAAGTACTATTTGGGACTTCTAAGTGGTACTTAAGCCCTTAGCATCTTCTCACCCAGGCTATCAAATATCACTGCTGCTATATATTTTTTCCTAAAGCCCTGTTGTAATCATGTTATTTCTATGACCAGATTAGTCATTTTCCTGCTTCAGAGTCTTAACGGCTCCCTTTCACTTTTAGAATTAAGTACAGGCTCCTTATCAGTACATACAAGAGGGTACCCTCTATGATATGATCCCTACGTACCTATCTAGCATCATTTCTGACCAGTTCTTTCTTTGTACTTTGGTAACGACAAACTGACCCCTTTTGAAAAGTTCTATTCCATCCTCTTCCATTGCCAGGTTTAATTCAGACCCATCCTTTAAGATTTAGCTCAGTTGTCATTTGCAGGTCACTTTCCCAAATGCTGTCAAATAGGAGATGCACTTCTATGTCCATGGCCTCATAATACTCTTTTAACAATGCTCTTTTTCACATTGTTTCTGGGAACCCATGAAGATTACAAACCTTGACTTTGTTTTCTCAATTGCAAATACTTGTTAGATGCTTTCCTTTGTTGAACTGAATGAATGAGTGAATCCTGTTAACTTCTCCCAGCACCTCCTTTCCATTCTCTCTCAGCTCAAATGTACTTCCTCCCTGATAGACTTCCTCATTGACCCATTAATTGTGTATTTTGTTGTTGTTAAACATTAAGTTGATTTATTAGAATTTCCCAGTAGCTTCATTCTCTTCTCTTACTTTCCCCTATCTCCCTAACATTATTTAGGACTGTATAGCCTGGGAAAAGAGTCTCTACTGGAGCAGCTGGCCCTGGAATTTCAGACCTGGGTAGTATTGAGTCCTTGGCGCCTGGAGTTGGTGCAGCTGCTAGGCCTGGCAGATGTGTTCACGGTGGAGGAAAAGGCTGGCCGCATCCATGCCGTGGACCACATGGCGATCTGCCGATCCGCCATGGTATATTGGAACCATATCCACCCTACCATTGCTATCCTTCCTACAAGCCGGAAAATCCATAGCTCTCATCCCGATATCCACATCATCCCTTACTCTGACCATTCCTCCTACACTGAGCTTCATACCTTTGTCGCTGCACTGAAACCATGTCAGGTGGTGCCCATTGTCAGTCGACAGCCTTTTAGGAACTACTTTGAGGACATCCTAAGCCCCAGACTTTCTGTTCCCCTGATTCCAGACTCTGTGCAGCAATACATGAGTTCCTCATCTAGAAAGCCAAGCCTTCTCTGGCTCTTGTTAGAAAAGAGGCTGAAAAGGCTGAAGAGGCCAAGAACCCAGGGTGTTGTGTTTGAATCTCTTGAGGAAAATGCTCATCAATCCCAAGATGGCCGCCACTCAAAGAAGGCCAAGAATGAGAACCTATCTGGGGACTTTGGGAACCAGCCATCCCATCGTCCTTTGCTGATCAAGAAGCAGTTCTTCCCGGACTTCTGTAGCAAAAAATGGACTGGAGCAGTCCCTTTCTCTGAGTCCCAGAAGATGGGGACTGTACTGACTGCCCCTTTGCCTTTTTCAGTGCACTTAAAGTCTACAAATGAGGAATGTATCTCTCCGGACACTGAGAAGGAAATTGGTGGAGGGCCCTACTTTGGACCCACAGGAGACAATGATGGCTCCAAAGCCACTGGAAACCAGAGCACCTGGATAGGCCAGGACTGTCCTCTGCCTCAAAGCAGCAAGGTTGCCCGGCTTCGGGCTCCAGAGTTCAGGGGCCTGGCACTGAAATACCTTCTGACTCCAGTGAACTTTTCCCTTGTAGGTTTCTCTTCCAGGGGCTTTGACCAGCAGGTAGAAAAATATCACAAACTGTGGCCAAAACACCAATAGGAGAGTACAGAATTATGACTTTACTTACTTACTGCAGTTTTGAATAGAGTGGTAATGGCTGATGGGGACAGTTTGTTTGGGGCCTTTTCTCTCTTCACAGGATAGACTCACAGTGAAGCACCATTTCCCAAAGTATGTTCACTGGAATTCATAACTTTATCATTAACTATGTTTAAGGAACACTTTTCATTATAGCACCTTCACAGCATACATGAGCACATTAAAGGTCTATTTAACCCAGTATTTCTCCAACTTTCTTAAGCATATGAATCCTCTCATGTAGGTGTGGAAAGAAACAGCCTGAATCAAAAGAAACCAGGTTATTTCCACTGTTTCTTTGTGTGTCATGTGCCATTCCCTACGACTCCTCCTCCTTCCTGGATAAAAGTCCCTAGGCACTTGTTTATTTTTGTTCTCATCCTGTCCCTTTCCCCCAACCCTAAACCCAGATCCCTGGGCTTTATATGACCTGCACTTTGTCTTAGCCACTGAGCCACAAGGGTGCCCCACTTCTGTTTTTTTAAGTTAAGAACTGGTGCTAGAGGAGAAAATGGTCATACAGACAGCATGTTCCAATCCTGACTTGTGACCCCATCCAAGTGACTTCCTGTCTCTGCCTCAGGGAGGGAGCAGGAAGTGATGAACCTTGAGGCAGTGGAGAAAATTTCCACACTCCATCAGCATTTGCAATTAGTGTCACTAGGGACCTGTCTGGAACAGAGCCAGCTTGGGGGTTGGGCACCCCTCACAAGGCAATACCTGGAACCCAACTGAACATTTAAGACTTAGGGTGCCATGGGCCTCCTAGCTGCCTGGAGGCCATTTGGATGAAATAAAAAGATAAAAATGTGCCAGATATCCCTGATTGTTCACATATCTGGGATATTTGTTTCTCCCCCCTCCCCTCTGGGTTGAGAAGGGAGCCAGAGCACAGAGCCAGTTTGTTTTAGTATCCAGGGCAGAGACTGGGGAACCAGCTGGTACAAGGGCTGAGGGTGTTCAGTTCTGCCCTGTCCTTCTGCTCACAGCCTAACAAGGTGCCAAAGCAATAAGCAGGATGGCAGATACCATGGGTTTAGAAAGGGTATGGGCATATGCTTAAAAACTGCTTCAGGTGGAACTTTGAGTCTTGACAACAAAGAAGTCTATTTCTTGTCCCAAGAAAAAGTTCTAAGGAAGATGTGAAGAGTTTAGAGAGCAAGATAAGGACCGGCTCTTGGACAGGCTTTGCACAACTGTTTTGTCAATGATGTTGGCTGTAAGCCCCCATGGACCCACTAGAAGCTGAGCAGGTAAAGCATGTGGGTCAGCAAACAGGTGCCATCTCAACCAGGGAAACTTCAGCTTCTCATCTGGCAATCAGGCCCTGAAATCCCTACCTCTCCTGATTGCTATGGAGGTTAGATAATTGGTAAAATTCCAAGCTTAGTGTCTGCCATGTGATGGGTATTTCAAATAGTGGTTCTCTTAGCTTTTGGGTCTTTAAAAAGTTACTGTATTTAAAGTAAAACATTTTGGAAATACAAAGAAGAAAAACGTTTTAGTTCTGTGTAGATCAATTGATAGTGTTTTTCTGTGCATGTAAATAAGTATATAATTTTTTTCAAAATTGGGATAATATTGTATATAGTTTTATGTGTCATTAAATTAAATATTATTCAAAATATTGTAATAGTTGAATAGCACCCTACATATGGAATTAAACTATTTCCATATTTGACACTGTGTGTTCTTTTTCACAGTTATTCATATAGCAATGAATATCCTTATACATATAGCATTTTTGTTTATTTCCTTAGAGTAAATTACTGGAAGTAGGATTACAGTTCTAAGTCTTTGATGGAAATTATGCCCAAATGCCCTACATAAAGTTTTGCTTTCTGCAGAAAAGGACAGCATTAAAATGCCTTAACACTCATTAAGTTCAAAGGATGTCATTAGAATGGTACATGTTAAAACAGAACATCATCTCCTGTATCGTTAGTAAATATTTACTAAGGTGTATGGGCAAGGCTTAGACTTAGGAGCCTCTAGCTGTCTCATTTCTGTGCTACCCAAGGTGGCTGGGAGAGATAACGTGGCCATCAGTCCAGGGGCCCTGACTGGCACTATCTTCCAGCAACACAGGAACCCGACCACTCTCGATACTTGCTGTGTCACACACATTCCTGGAGTTAGGATCTATATACATTCTGGAGGGAAGGAGAGGAATCTAAAGGCTTTGAGCAATTTAGTTTGGTGGCAGGATTTTATTTTAATGGAAAATTCCATAATGTTCTAAAGTAATCCAGTTTATACCAGAGATTGGCAGTTGCCTTATTTGTTTGATTTCTGAATAAAATAATGTTGCATATATCTTTAAGAATCCCATTTATTTTTGGAAACAGGATAATCCCATAGATCTCTAAAGATCTTGCAATTAGGTTTGAAGGTACTGGGAGAAAGGAAGTTCCCTAGAGACCCAATTAGTTATTTGTTTCAACATCTGTGGGATAACTTGTACTTTTCCACAAGGAGACTAAAAGTGACAAGTTCCTTTGAGAAAAAAGTCTGCCTGGGTAGCTTTGGGTTCCCCTCACTCATGACCCAGACTGTTCTTTGTTGTAGGAAGTAGGAGGTAAGAGAGTCTGCTTGTTCTTTTCTCAGAAAAAAGGCATTTGGACCTGGGTTCTCTATCTCAAGTCAACTCTGAAGGAGAGAGTGCTCTGAATTCTTGGGAGTGGTTCTTAAGTAGGAGAAATTCTATCTGGGGGTCCATGAGCACATATTTTTGATGCTACCACAGTCTGTTGCCCACCTCCTACCCCATCACCCTCCCTAACCACCACACAACAAGCTGTTCTGTCTTGGATTTATGGGCTTCCCACTTTCTCTTCCCAATAACATCCGACTTACATCATCTGAATCTACAACTGCTTGGGAGCATTCTTAGAATGGTTCAGTTTGTCTTCTATTTTGACCACAATGCTTTTATTTACTGCTATCTCCTTCCATCTTGACTATCTTATTTCTGGGTAACTGTCCCTTCTTTGAATACATTCTTGACCCACCAGGTCACAGAGATTTCACAAATTCTCGAGCTTGGTTCTTTTTCTAGAGAGAGAGCTTACTGAATCACAATTTTTTAATCACAAAAAAACTTCTGTGTGACCTCGAAGTTAGTGTTTCCCTTAAAATAGTCACATATCTAAAACACTATTGTATTTAAAACATTATCAACTGTGACTCCACCCATCAAACTTTGGGGAGTAGGAGATGAAGAGTTTGTCCCCGTCTTTAATGTGTTCACTGAAAGGTGTGTTTTGGAGGAAATAAGAAAATTGGCATAGCTCACTGATCCTACTAATCAAGCTCTGTAGAAACAAAATGGGACCAAATTCCTGATGCTTAGGGAGTCAGGGATATGCAATTTGTAGAAAACCTACCTTCAGGAGGTTATAAAACCTTAACCAGCTCAATTTCTTCAAATTCCCACTCATTTTCTAGGCTTGTACAATGGTCTTTCTAATTTCCCTTTCAATGATTGGATAAAAACCCTTTAATTATTTCTTACCAAAAAGAAATGCTTATAAACCTGCAAGCACCCAAACCATTCAGCACAACATTTGGGGACCTTCCAGCCTTATCTCCCAGGACAGCATGCCATAGACGAAAAGTCATGGGCTTTCAACTGAGATGAATTGGATTGGGAATAGTGATCCTTCTATTGACTAGCTGAGTGTACACTCTCAAGTAAGTTACTTAGATTTTTGGGACATCTGTTTTCTCATCTGTAGAGTGGGAATAATAATGCCAGCCTCATAGAGTTTGGAGAATGACATGGGATAAGGGACCAAAACGTCTCACAAAAGCATCCTATTAGGGGGGGAAAAAAAAGAGGAAGTCTGTCAGGAATGAAGGCAAACAGACAGGTAGACAGGAAGGAAGAGAGAGGAGGAGGAAACATTTATTAGTTGTTCATTTCTGGTTGTTCCTCCTGGCCCTGGGAAGTGAACCCAGGTCCCTGGGCTTTATGTGGTCTATGTCCTAGAAGCAGACTTTAATAGCTGCGTCACCAGGGCACTCCATCCTATATATATTTAAAAAACAAAAACGTTTTTTATCTTATCCTCCCTGCCATACCTTAAGTTGTAGTTATATTAGAGAGTGGTTGCATAATGCTATTGGCTCACCCCACGTTCCAGGCCCAGAAAAGTCTGCTGAGAAATTGGGTGATGAAGGTATTTCCTGATAAGCTGGTCCCTGGAATCAGGTCTACCCAGAAAAGTGGTTACCTGAAGCATCCAAGGATGCATTTGTTGAAATGGATGAAAGAGTAGGATCAAATCACAGTAAGTTTCAAATGCTATACTGAGCAGTTTTAACTGTAAAATTCTAACAGCAAGACCAAAATGCAACAGAAGAACACATCGCAGATTGAAGGTCCAGATAGACTGAAGGGCAGAGCAGGCTGAACAGAGCAATTCAGAACACCGTGAAGGCAGAGGATAAGCAAACACAGTGCTTGATCTGGTTCTAGGTTCTTCTGCCACATCACCATCACTTTAGATCAGCCCTGGAATCTTACACAAAGAAATCAGAACTACCAGGGGACAGAATAACGCAAAAGAATCACTACAAAATTCAGCCTCTGGTATCTTCAAAGCTACTTCTTGTTCCTTACATCCCAGGTCCAGCCCTTCTTCCATGCACCTCAGTGGTCATTCCAAACCTTAATGACTCTCAAATCCTTACAATACATGAAAGCTCAGGAAAGAGACCATGGGCATTAAGGTTACCATGCTGACATGCCCTGCAGTAACTTTCCGGACCGCAGGAACAGGTCTGGTTGCCCCTTACTCCAGAGAGAGCAGAACCAACCTCAGCCATTATCACGGGTTCTTAAGGTCTAATTCTTACACTTCCCCACACTCCTTTCACTGGGTTCTCGTCTCCTGCACTATCATCAGCAAAGTCCTCTACTTTCCCAACATCTTCCCTGAAAGTCTCCTTCACCCTTCTCTGCGTACACTACTTTCCGGTTGACCTTTTCAGGTAGAGGCCTTTTCTCTCCACCCATTTCAGGGTGAGGAGGTGGAGTTGAGGTCCATCTTGCTCTCCTTACTGCCTCCTGACCATTATTTTCATTCCATCCTAGGACAATCTTTCCGCCTTTGAAATTCATGCTATCTGGATAGACCATTCTTTCCCCCTCCTCATTTACCAAGACTTGAGTCACTGGTTCTCTCAGAACTCTGTCTTCATTCTAGATGATTTCAACATTCCAACCTTTCCCTTTCCTTAGCCTCACCTCCAAAGATTTTATTTCCCTCTCTCACCACCCTGTCCATTACCAGAAATTACACTACATCTGAAATCTCAATCTTCTCTACACTTATTTCCTCAAGTACCTCTACTGCCAATGTTTTGCTGTCTATGAGCTCTTTAGAGCTCTACTTCCCTCCTTGATCTGACTTCATCTTGTGTGTCATCAATATACATCTCTCTTGCTCTCTCTCACTCATGCATACTTGCCTTGAAAAACTTCAATCTGGATAAATCACACTATCTACTCTTTATTTACCTGCTCTGGGACAGCTGGGATGATTGAGAAATCACTCAACCAGGTTGATAGGTTTCATTTTAAATTCATGATCTCATACATTAAAATGACTTTCTACACTGCCAAATAATCCTGTTTTCGCTAGTAGGTTTGGTTTTCAATTCTCCCTCTTTTTGCTACCCCCTTCACGATCGTATGTCAGTAAAGCCTGTTGATTACCTTGAAATTTATCTTGCATCATTTCTCTTCACTTCTTCGCTGTTTCCTATCTCCAAGCAACTTTTGTCTCTTGTCTAGGTTACTGCAGGTTAGATATTCTCCTTGCTCCTAACATTAACCTCTCCTCTCCAAATACAAGGCATAGTCCCCTCAGCAATATACATGATATCCTATCACCTCTCTGATCAATCCTCCAATGACTTTCTTGCTCACCCAGAATAAAAACCAAAGTTTTTATAGTGATTTCTTTGGCCCACACCACCTGTCACCCTACTTTCTCCAGCTTCTCTACCCTTCACTGACTCTCCTTGCATGCTGACCTCCTTGTAGTTACTCCAGAGGGCCCGATAAACACTCACCTTAATTTTCCCTCCTCCTGCCATGTTTTCCACCCGGATGAAAATATGGCTCTTTCTCCAACTTTAAGTTTTTGTTCAGTGAGACTATTCTTGGTCATCTCATTTAAAATTGCAACCACCCTGCTGCCAGTCCCTGTCTCCCGTGCTCTTCTACGACAGAGTACTTAAGACTTTCTAACACACTGCATCATCTACTGACTGAGGTTGCTGTGTGCCCCACTGAGCTAAATGTAAACTCCAGGACGTTAAAATCAAATCTGTTTTGTTCACTGATGTATCCCTAGTGTCTAGAATACAAAGCAGTTTCTTAATAACAAACATAGGTTCAATGAGTTAATGAACGAATCTTGAGGAATGGGTGGATTGCATATTTTTTAGGCAATCCTCCTTCAGTAAATACTATTTCTTTCAAACATGGAATAAGGTAGAATTCTAAGCCCTGAAGGACTGAACTACTTGAATGCTTACTTTTCCCAATACCTTATAAATACTATCTCTAGATCTTACAATTATTCTGTTAGAAAGATAGTGTCCATAAATTTGTTCATTCAACAATATGTATTAAATATCTACAATGTGCCAGGCATGTGTTGTAGATATTGATGATATCAAAGTTAACAAGACGGAAAATATCCTGCCCACATGGTACTTATATTTGCTGGGAGACAGATGGTATATAAACAAATACCAGATAATGATAAGCACTAAGAAGAAAATAAAACTGGCTAATTGGGGCGAGGAGCAGTTTATTTCAAAGGTGGTAGCAGACTCAGTGGAACTGACACTGGAGATGAGATTCTGAGTGATGACAAGAAGCCAACCAAGTGAAGAACTGATGGTGGTATCAGAGTACAGACCAAGTGATGGAATGAACTTTGTGCCCAAGGAATATCAAGAAGCATTATGTGCCAGGAGGAACAAGAGGAGGAAATGAGGTAGAGGGTGGGGACACACATTGGGTCAAAAGTGACTTACAGTTAAGGCAAAAAAAGTTTGGGTTTTAGTTTACATATACTAGGAAGCTATTGAAGTGCTTTAAAGTAGAAGAGTGATATGGTCTACTACTTATTTTTAAGAGCACTAGATGAAAAATGGGGTAAATATGAAAACACAAATATCATTTAGGGAGCTCTTTCAGCAGGGAGAGATATTGGTGAGTTGAACTGGGATTTTTGGAAAAAAAGGAGCTTTGTATTATATTTGGGTATGAATATATTAGAGTTACCTCTTTAGCACAGGCAGTGACAGGGAGAAAGACATACCTTCTCCACCGAAGTTTTCACAAAGGACAAGTATATGTGTGTGTGTGTGTGTGTGTGTGTGTGTGTGTGTGTGTGTGTGTATACATATATACATATATATGTAAATCCATAGGTATATAACCATACATAAGTTATAGATACACATATATGGGGGAAGAAAAAAGAAAGTAGGAAAAATGAATGGCTTTATTTATAATACACATAAATGGAATATTTTATGACTTAACAACTATTTCCTATAATAGACAGGTTTTTTAACAAAGTACTTGAGATAAAAATATAAGTTTTACTTGCTTTGGAGTCAACACAAGCCTTGGGGTTAGAGAGACTAGAATTCCTCAGTAAAAATTTTTATGAGAGAATACTTGCTCTTTAAATTAATTCAATTATTATGAAATTTTAACCATAACATTTTATAGAAATGACATTAGTCTTGATCTTGGGAAAACAGCATTAATTCAGGCTGAACTGAGATATTTTATATAACTCACCAACTTTTAAACCTACAGAAGAGCACCTGAATGAACAAGGACATTTTTGGTTCACGAGAGTGCATCATCTGTCTGCAAGTTTCCTAGTCAACATAAACATAATTAAAAGCTACACTCCTTTCTGATCAAGATAGGGCTAAAAGTCCATATTTATCCTATATTTCATTGCTCATAGACTATTTCTAACTTCATAGGTGCTATCAGTGGAGATCAAGAGTGTGAATTCAGGATATTTTTTGGAAGTAATGAAGAATTTTTCTGATGGATAGAATGAGGGACATTAAAAAGAAGGTATTATTTCCATTTGAAGGACAAATAGTGTGAGACTCATAAGTATGCCGACTATCACACCCCTGTAGCTGGAAGAGTCAGGATTTCTACTCACATCATGCACAAAGCCTATTTTTCTCCCATACTGAACATCCTGGGAGCACCGAGGTTGATCAGAAGACTCCTGTGTCACATTAGAGAATCTACTCTCCAGGATTATGATAGAGCATCTCCTCTGATCCTACCCTCAACAGAGAGAAGCACTTGCTAACACTTGCTGATGGCTAACAGAAAAGTGACTTTCCAAAAATAAAATTAAAATCTAAATTCACTGGCAAAGATGAAGATTGTACTGAACTGTTTTTTAAAGCTTTATTCAATAGTTAATTGAATGCTGGAGTTTTGAGCACTGTGACTACACACACAGTAATTTACTCAGCAATGTATTTATTAGCACCAACCATAGTCAGGAATTGTGTTACACATGGGGCACTTCATTAGGGCCTCTTTGATTTCTGAGTTGATAGAAAGTTCAAAATGATTCATATAAATAATATTCAGTTAGTAGATTTCAAGTTCTGTACTGATGCATTGTCATATTCCTTCCCAGAGCATTTTTCCTGGCTTTGGATTTGGCTTAGAATTGATGACAGGGAAAAACCATATAATGCAGGTGCTAAAAGCTTGTCTGATGGGTAGTCAAAGAAAACATGAGAAGTTACAGAATTAAAGGCTTGATAATGAGAAATAATGATGATCCATGGAAAGGGCGATAAAAGTGCTGTCCTAGTATGCCCTGGTGACTCAGGTGTTAAGCCCATGACTGTAGAGCAGTCCACATACAGCCCAAGGATCTAGGTTGGGGGACAACTAAAATGAACTAACTAAATAAAAAGCTTCCTCCTCCTCTCTCTCCCTTCCTGCCTGCTGACTGCCTGCCTTCCTATTAAAAAAGAAAGCAAAAAAAAAAAAAAAAAAAAAAAAAAGTCACTATCCCTTGCTTACTAAATAAAGGCTGGTTATCTGAAGAAAGCTGGATTTAAGATGGTTAGGTATAGATAAGGTTCCTCCCCTATCCTCATATTACATCTAAGAGAAACCTATCATATCTAATAGGAATGATTATGGGAGGAGGAGACTCTGAGAAGGTATAAACATAACTTGTATGAATATTCAAGGTATTTGCTCTTCCTCCAGAGTAGTCTGAGTTGGGTTGATCAGACATACCATTTTCAATGGGACAGAACTGTTTTGTTTTGTTTTTCATATTTCCCAACCATCCCATTGTTTTAATATAAATGCCAACTTTATCCCATTTTTAATAAACCAGGACCATCTTTAAAGTGGAGCAAAAAGGGGCAGCTGAGTTACTTGGCGGCCAGTCTGTTGAGGGGGCCCAAAGGCAGCTGCCCCTTTTGCCCAGCATTAAAGATGACACTTGTGACTGCTACTGGTATTCCTGACCCTTGTGAGAAAACAGGAGCCATGTGGAAAGAGGCTTCCCCTCACCCAGAGCACCTGTTTCTTTAAAGGGAGCAGAATACCACAGTGTGGTCCAGTCGCAGGTACTATGGGGGTTATTTCTGGCACTATGGGTGTTATCTCTGACATTGTGGGGCTTATCTCGGGCACTGTGAGGATTATTGGGCATTTTCTGGCACTGGGAATGGGTAAAGTGGCATATGTTTTAGGCAGGACATTTAGAGCAGGACTTTCAGGGGTGCCAAATTTGATTTTCACCTAAGGTGGCAAAATTCTTTACACCAGACCTCATCATTTGTATGAAGTCCTGCTGGACCATATGTCGTTACTCTGCAATCACAGATCAGCACTGCATAGCACTTACTTGTTGCTGGCCTGGCTGCTCTGCTCCTGCTTGTATTACTCCACCTCCTCCTCTCTCCTTAGTCAACAGTGCCTAATCCTGTCCTGTTTTTGCCTCCCCAGTATCCTGGTTTTGTCTCAAGGAAATATGGTCAGCTTACGCTGAGTTAACCGTTAATTAGGAAAATTAGGGATAGAACCTATTATCTCAAAATCCAGTAAGTCTCTCCCCCCTCCCCACTTTTTTTAACCGCAGTGAAATTATATAGCATACAATTAACTTTTTTAAAGGAATGTGCAAGCAGGAATGAAGATGTGTAGGCAGGCAGGCAGGCAGGCAGGCAGAAAGAGAGTCAGCAACATTTCTTAATTTTATTTAGTTGTTCATCTTGGTGGCTCTCCCTGGGTCCAAGGTTCTCAAACCCAAGTTCTTGGAATGTGTGGGTGTTACACTGGCTGGAGGCTGCTAAGCCACAAGCGTGTACCTCAATTAACTTTTAAAATATACAATTTAGTGTCATTTAGGGTATTCAGAGCACCACATTTCTCTAGTTTCACTTCTTCCTTTTAATTACTTATACTTGACTCTCCCTTTTTAATCCTATAAGCATGGCCTTCACCCAAAATCCTATTCCACCAAAGTCACCATTTCTGCTGGGGCCCATTCCCCTAAATGCCCTATTTTGATGCAAAAAGAAACAAAACTAGCAAGACTTGAATTTGAGAACAAACCAGTCAGATTCCTACCTGCAACCTTATTATTCAGCCCTACAGTCAACCTTGTTTTGGTGGGGAGGAGCCAGGAAAGGAGGGAAGCATAGAGTCAGTGAGTGACTAAGTCTTCTAACAATACAGGGAGGGATCTTTGTGATAAAATAGAGAACATTCACTCACCTGATTATCCAGGGCATGTTCCTAATGCATATGGAGTCTTCATATCTCAGTTTTGTATACTCATATCAAGTTTTAATTTTCTACCCCCACAGTCCTCTGGCAGTGTCATGTAGATTGATAACCTCTTCTTTCCAAGAGAATACTTGGCAGACTTAAGAGCTCTTGATCCTTTGCATGTGATAACAGAAAGGCAAACAGATTTCCCCTACTATCTGAAAGTAGAGCATTCCTATGAAGCCATTAGTAAGCTGAAAAGCCCTAAAGCAAAGAAGCAACTACCATACAGATGCTAAGAGCACCATAGTGGCCTAGCAGTTTAGTCCACTGGACATAGTCTACATACATCCAAAGGACCCTGCCTGGTTCAAGACCTGGGCCTCCTAGGGAAACAACCAAGATGAAGAACTGAAAAACTACTTCTTCCTATCTGCCTGCCTACTTCTTTAGTCCTGCCTGTACCCTTCCTTTAAGAAACACAAAACTATAAAGTCATACCAAATAGCACATAAAACTTAAAATAACACTTGCAGATAGTCAAAGCACGGAGGAGATGGTATATACACGGCCTGTATGAAATAGCTCCTGAAGGAGTTTGGCAATACTACTACTGCTGCTCGAGATGGGATGTGCTGCCCTAAAACAAATGCTTCATGCTATTTTTACTTTTCATCTTTTTTCACAAATGTGAAAATTCCCTTTGGATTTCTTTTATTTAGCAAAAAACAGTTACTAATGTCGGTCTTTCATAAAAGCAAAGAGGCATAATGTGAACTTTTGAAAAATGGGACAGCTGTATTCATTCTCCTGTTACTTTTTGTTTTGAAAAATGGACTTAAAATAGTTACTAAAAACAAATAACATCTCATTGCTGGTCTAGCAGAAGTAGTACCATTTTCTTTAAGTCCTTGCTCAGTCTAGAAGTGATACTTCTAGAACCTTCTGCAGTATCCTCAGGACACAGATAACAGTAATATCCCTTAGCACTTGGAGGCACAATCTCAGATTTGTGATCATTGTTGCTAGTTTGTCTCTTTACCTAGATTGTGTGGGCAGGGGATGTGCTTTATTCATTTTTTTAATTCTGTCTCAGTGCCTTTTACTTACATATAATATATAATCTATAGTCAATAAATCTTGGAAGAAACAAACAAATAAAATCCTATTCTAACTCCCATGATGCATGTTGGATGTCCTCCATGAAGCTAGTTAAGGGTCCAGAACAACTTTTCCTGGCTTATTGCTGTGAGAAGTGATAGAAAGAGTAGTCAAAATGATTCAGGTCATGATTTCCCAAATGTAGCTGAAGTGAACAGCACAGACTCAAGAAGCTTCCTTGAGTAATAAGAGCTGAATATGAGAATTGATCAGAATAGATTCTATCACCCAGCTGGAGGAAAACATTCTTTCAAGTTTATCAGTTATCACTCATATTATGAAAAGCTCTATGTAGGAACCAAATTGCTTCTGCTCTCACTAACCCACTAATATGGCTCTCACCAAGATCAAGCATGACTAATTGCCAAATCCACTAGCCATTCTTCAATCTTTACTCTCCTTTATCTCTCAGAAACTTCAGACACCATAGATTAGCATCTTCTTCTAGAAAATCCTTCCTAGTTCTCTCCTGTATCAGTTCAGACTGTGATTTTGCCTGCAAGTAACAGAAAATCTGTCTAAGAGTAACCACAAGAACATTTATTTACTTGAAAAGAAGTTCGAGGTTCACTGAGAGGCTCATCAAGGACACAGTCTTTCCATATGTCATCTCTGCTGTCCTCAACATGTTGACTTTCTTCATCTTTTTGCTGATGCATTTGTGGTCACAAGACAGCCCTGGTAGTTCCAGGTCTCATGCTTTCATACCTTTGTCTCAGCAAGACAGAGGCAGAAGCAACATTTCTTCTCTCAAGGTGGTATTTTTTTATACAAAAAGGAAAAACATTTCCCTGGAGCCTCCCAGCAGAGGCTTCATATTTCCTTTCATATTTCAGACCAGAACTGAGTCCTATACCCAACTCTGGACCAATCATTAGCAAAGAGAAATGAACTGTGCCTCCACAGTCTCTGGAACAGAAATGGAAATAAAGTTGATGGAAAAGTCTCTTTAAAAAAAGAAAAACCAATGGAATTACTAAGTTTGATTTAGATCAACTGTGATTTATCTCTGGTTACAAGGAAGAGACTTATCTTCCTTCAAATCAAAGGATCTTCCTTCTATCTGGTAAGTAAAAACTGGAATTCTATCAATAGGGAAGAAGTAACATAGGGAATGACTTTCAGCTAAGTGTGTCAGGGACTAGCTTAATTTCCACTAATTAAATCTCTTTTCTTCCTGGGCACACAACTATTTTGCATCTTTTCCTAATCATTCTGTAGTTGGCAGCAGCCATGTTCCTGAGTTCCCATCAATGTAATGTCTGCAGACATTTATGTGTGATAGGTCCACACCTGGCCCATAAAAACTTCCCAAATAGTCATCTCTTACCATTTTTTTCAACCAAGTATAAGTGGAGAAATCCAAGGCTCCCAGCAATGATGAAGTTGCAAGAATTTGAATGATGATGCCTGAATCCCTGAACTACTTCATGGAGCAGAACAATTCTCTCCCTGCTGTTACTTTGCTCTAACCACCAGCGACAGACTGACAGTGCAAGCAATACAACTCAATTGTGTTAAGTCACTGAGCTAGAGGGACTGTTTGCTACATCATTTGCTACATCAGTTAATTAATCAGTTAATTAACTATTAATTGACTAGGCAATAAACAATGTATGATATATTCTCCTACCCAACTTTTCTTTACTAAAAATTCCTAAAGGAGTATTAGAAAGAAAAATCCTGAGGATATTTCAAATCTTGCAGTTGGGGATGGGGGGAAGGGATGAGTAAGAAAACTGTCCATTCAGGGTTGGCATTCACACCCAAGGCCACAATCATCCCATAAGAAATCAATGTGGGCACAGTGCCCAGATCCTGTTTTCTAATACAGTTCCCCATAACAAAGAACCATGATTCCTCAGAAAAATGGCTGATTTTAGGACTGTGGAAGGGAAATTACAATATGAATCTGAAACATCCTGTTATGGAGACATGCTGAAAATGACATAGGAACTTGAAAAGGCATCCACTGACTAAAATCTGGAACATTTCACTACCAAAATAATTAGAGTAGGAATTATAAACCTGAAAATGTGATCAAAATTGTCACCCAATAAGAGACAAAGACATCATCTGCCTTTTGATATGATATCCTAAGAAGGATCCTAAGCAGGAGCTTAGAAGGATACAAAATAGGTACATATAGTAGTCTGGCTAGGAATGGATAATGTGAATCAAATAATGAATAAACATGGATGTCGTGTCCTGGGGGAGTAGCATTTAGGTCCATTGCCTCAATGGAGCAAGACCACATACCCCTGGGTTTGAGTCCCAGGTCCAGGAGGAAGCGACAAGTGTGAACAACTAAATAAAATACAAATTAAAAATAAAGAAGAAAGTATTTCTTCCTCTCTCTTCCTGCCTGCCTGCCTACTCACCTTCATTCCTGCCTGCTCGTTTCCTTAAACAAACAAAAAAAACAAGGACTATTTCAGATTAAAGGAGACTAAAGAGACATTACAATTAAATGTTATATATGATCCTAAACTAGATTTTGTACTAGAAGAGAGAAAAATGGTAGAAAGGACATATGCGATTAAGAAAATGTGAAATATTGATGATTAAAGTATTAATGTTCTTTGCAATTAATAATTGCACTTACTGTGTTTATACATATTTAGGATATTCTTAGGATATTCAAGAATTCAAAGGAAAGGAACAAAAGCAAAGGAACGTGATATAGGCAATTTACTTTAAAATCATCAGAAAAAAGGGTATGTGAATCTCAGTAAAGGGTATATAGGTACTCTTTTTTATTATTCTTGCAACTTTTATGTTTCAAGTTATTTCCCAATACAAAGTTTCCAAGGAATTTTTCCATATTCTATTTCCTATACTTAAGACTTTAACTCTTATCTGATTTTCCCAGTTTTACAATGAGTTGGCTTCTACTTTCTTTTTTTTCCTCAAATCCCTTGGATTCACAATTTGTGTGGGGAGTTTGTCTAGTTTTTTTATTCAGCTTTTCCTACTTGGCTGTAAGCATTGTAGCTACTGAGCAAATGACCTTTTGCCTGCAATACAGAATCTCAGTTCTTGGCACTAGAGAGAGATCATATCCTAGATGAGATTTCCGTGTTTCCAACTGGCAACATATCCTTCTCCCTCTCCAGCTGCTCTGACTTTGGGAGAAGTAGTTCACACATTTTCTCTCCATGGTTCCTGTTTGGTTAAACCTTCATCATAGCTTTCTAATTTGTCTCTTTTTCTAGTCTTTACCCACTCCAGTGAGCCCTCCTTACTGCCACCAGTTTTCTCTTTAAAGTAAGATTTCTTCATATTGTCTGTCTAATTAAACTTCCAAAAGTTCTTCATTGCCTGTCAAAATCTGATTCAACTTACTAATCTTTATCCTGTCACCTTTCTGCTAAACTGTAAACCTTTTCAGGTACTCAATCATTAATTTTCTCTTTGTATCTCTAATTTCTAATAGTGTCTGGCACACAGAAGATGCTCAATAGATATTTGATGAATGGACAAAGGAACATGTTACATTAAACTTTGAAATTCCTTTTCATACCATGCTTAAATACATCCATTTCTCATGGTTTTCCCTGACTCTGTCATTCAAGGCTTATATGTCTCTGTGCATTTCCACCCCCATTCCCACCCCCTTGATAGATTGTAAGCTCTTAGTGGAAAAACACCGTGTTCTATTCATCTTGCATCTGATTCAGTGTTTATGAGAATGCCTGGTACAGAGCAGGCACAAAAGGAGTTTGTTAGATGGATGAAATGAACACTATTAGACAAGGGAGGAATACTAGATTTTAAGATCACCATGTAGTGAGAGAAACTGAGGAAATGACCTGTAATAAAAGAGACCAACAAATATATGTAAAGTACAAAGTAGTAGTTCAATGATACAAAGCTGAACAATTAGAATAAAGTGGTAGTCAATCAGGAAAAGCTATCTAAAGGTGAATTTTTGTATGTTTAAAAGAGGAAAGGGACATAACTTTGGCGAGCAGGAGCTTAGAAGTATGTCTCAGCATCGGGTTGAATTAAGGCATGGTAAGGAAACAGTATATGTGAAACCCACTTTTTGAGGATCTGTTTTACCCTAGAGCTCAAGTTCTGCCTTTTTTGTTTTTTTTTACCCAGCTGGCCTCAGGTCTCAAATCCCCTGCCCACCACTTTCATGTTCAAATACTGCCTTTTTCCTTGGATTCCTAGGCTAGGCATGCTCACCCAACCCACTCTGTGTGGGGTTTTTCTGTTTTTGTTTTTTTAAAGGAAAGGAACAGGCAGAAATGAAGGTGAACAGGCAGGCAGGCAGGCAGGTGGGAGGAGACAGGAAGAGAAAAAAGCACCCTATTTATTTTTATTTAGTTTTACATCCTGGTTGTTCTCCTGGACCCAGGATGTGAACCTGCATCCCTGGGATGTATGTGGACTGCACTTCCTACAAAGGCAATTAATCAAACCACTACTCCCCGAGGGCGCACCCATCCACTTTATGTCTTGATGTTTCCCAGATCAGCCCCAATATAGGACTTTATGTTCTTGAAGTTTCTGTGAAAATAAGCAAACAAAACTGCCCTGCATATTGAACACTTTTGCTAATCCTGGTCCTCTAGGGAAATAAAACTTCCCTGTTCCCAATTAAAATAGAACTGCTCCCAGTGTTTTAAACCAGGAGATAAATACAAAGGTAATATAATCACTTGAGCACAATTTTCCCCAAATACCTCTTTTTGCAGAGATGGAGATTCATAATGGTCAAGGACGTACAATGAGATCTGAGCAATATAGCCTGATAACAGAATCTTGTCTTAGCCACACTGACCCCATCTTAAAAGAGTATATGCAAATGTCATCGCGCTGGACAGTCACTTTCTGAGGCTCAGATCGTTGGCTGCCTTCAACACTTGTGGGATAGAAAAACAGATTATACTACTCTCTCCCTACAAGTGTACCACACTTTAGGAATCAGATGATTTACACAGCAGGAGGTATATCTGAAGTCCAACATAATGTCTTAACCTTGAGAGATGGCAACTGCCTATCAGAATAACCTAGTTTTCACTACGTGTTCACTTTTTCCAGAATATTGTGCGCCCAACACATTCCATTCCGAGAATATACCGCCTTACTACATCTCCTGGTAAGGCAAGAAAATTATAGCCGCATAATTTGGGGTAGGGGTTGGGTTCAGAGTACAGCTATTCTTCCTCACCTCCTAGTGCAAACACAGGTTCCCAAAGCGCGGGGAGGGCCCCCTAAGCGGCTGCTGATGTGCGTGGAGGCTTACAGATCCCTACACTGATGTCACCCTGCTAGAACATCTCTAGATGGCAACGGAACATTAAAGCCTAAACTGAGGTAACTCCTCACCAGCGGGAGGGCTTCCCCGTAGGCACTGCCTCTACGGGCTGCCCAATTTCTAGGGGGGGTGTCACACTACACTGGTGACGTCACACTGACGGGGATAGTATTTTACAGCCGGACCCCCAACCTCCAAGCAAGCACCTTGAAATCAGCGCGCAGTCGGCGGTGCGGAGGGAGCGGGAAGCCCGCCCCCACACTAGCTCCACGCTGGCTCCCCACGGAGGCCCACCCACGCCCACTCCCCCCGGTTCTCTGCAGTCACCCTAGTCCACCCGCTCCTTGGCGCTTCCGCCTCAGTAGGTGTCATGGCGCTGGGCGGGTGAAGAATTCCCGCGAGGCGGGGCGGCCGGATGGGGGCGGCCGCTCGGCGCTCGGCTCGTCGGGCCTAGCGACAACCGCGGCTGCGGAGAGAGGGGCCCGGCGGTGGCCCCGAACGGCTGCGGGAGGCCGAGGCGGGAGCGCGCGGGGTTGAGGCGGCGGCGGCGGCGGTGGCGGCGGCCTGGGGCCGGGTGGCGGAGTGGCGGGAGGCTGAGGGGCTGCCCCCGCGGGACGGGCGCGGGGACGGCTCCGGGGGGCGGGGGCCGGGGCCCGGGCCGGCTCGCGCGGGGGCTATGATGACCCGGCGGCGGGGCCCCGGATCTCGTCTCCGCCGCCTCCTCACGGCAGCCCCAGCTCGCGGCTGAGAACCAGACACACCGGCGGTGAGTGCGATCGGGCGGGAAGGGTCTTTGGCCGGGAGCGACCTCCCATTCGCTCCCTGAGGCGGGGCTGGCTTGGCCGCGGGCTCCCCGGGGTGCCTGGCCTGGAGCGGGGGGCGCCGCCTTCGGCCGATCTCGCTGGACACCCAGCGCCGCGTCCTGCGGCCCAGCGGCTCCCGACCGCGGAGGACATTGCGTTCTCAGAAAAGTGGGAAGGCTTCGGGCTGCTTTTCAGAACAACTCCCCGTTTCTGGCCACTTCTCTTCTGGGCGTGTTGTTGTCTTCAAATGACAGGGTCTCCTCCCCCGGCCGGTTTGCTCCCGCGACTGCCGTGGCGGGGTCCCGGGCTGTGGCGTGTGCGTGTCTGTTTCACCGTTCTGTCGTCGCGGCGATGTGGGCTGTTTGTGCCGTGTGGGACTGGGGAGCTGTGTCTGGACGGACGGCGGTGGCGGGGTGGGTGTGGAAGCTCGCCTCGCCGCTCCGCTAATGTACTTCAGTCGGTAGGTCTGTAATTTCTAATGATGGTGGAGACTCGGTAGGTCCAGCCCTCCCGATGGATCTGTGCAAGGCGGATCTGGAGGTTTGGCTCCAAGGGAAACTTTTGTTGTCTGTCTCTACTTTCCCAAAGCTTTCGTTTAAAAAACAAACAGCAGCAAAAGACGAGGAAACAACCACCAAACTCTTGGGTAGGGCCCACTCTGCCCACTGTTTTCGGTGGGCAAGAAGCCCTTTTTGCGCCTTGGCAACCGAGACCTGGGGCCTGGGTTTCCAGGAGCGCTGGTCTAACTTCCAGTTTGTTGTGGTGACACTACCGGCGCGAGGCCTGTGTTTATGCTGGGCGCTCTTTCTTTCCTGTTTAGGTGGGGGAGGAGGGAGAGTGAAGGGAAGGGGGAGAAAAACAACCCCAAGTTCCAGCTTTTTTCTCCATTGAAACCACTGACTCAGTTGTAGATAGACTCGTTTTCGAGGTAGCCCCAAGATGCTTTTTCTTAGTGACACTCTGGGAAAATTTCAGTCATGGCACCAAAATATTCATTGCCCTCACAGACTTTTCTGCCCAATCTATCCTTTATCTTATTTGTTTCCTAGTAACTGATGAAAACAGCAGCGTGCTTCCGGCTTCTGATGAAGTGGGGCTAAATTAAGTGACTGATGTCCTCAGCAAAACCTACAATTTTGCTCTTGTTTGTGTAAAGCTATTTTTGATTCCTGGTCTGTAGTTTTCTTTTTCTTTTAAGATTATAGAGAGTGTAAATCATTACCACCACCACCCCGCTCCCCATATATAAGTCTAAAGCTTTCTGTAAAGCATTTTTTAAAATCTGCTAACAAGTTGTGTCACCTAATAGTTGTAATTCAGCTGGTGATTTTGGATTTTTACATGTAATTAT
Source organism: Solenodon paradoxus (assembly GCA_004363575.1). Classification (NCBI taxonomy): domain Eukaryota; kingdom Metazoa; phylum Chordata; class Mammalia; order Eulipotyphla; family Solenodontidae; genus Solenodon; species Solenodon paradoxus. The sequence continues at coordinate 178,440 of RJWH01003071.1, forward strand.
CTCAGGTTCTCTGTTAAATACTGGTATGTGGTATGATGAAGGATATCATTGACTTCAAGATGCTGTTCTGGCTTGAAGGATATTTGGTAAAGAACTTGTGGTTGGAACTAGAGACAGCCAAACCAAAAAAGTATATCTGAGGAGTAAATTGGTGAATGAGATGCTCTTGTAAATAACACTGGCTCTGGTTGACAAGTAGAACTTTTGATGGTGATGTTTTCATGAAAAGTTCATCCTGGCTTTGGACGTTGTATTGTCCTGAATTGTAGAGCAAGTTGATTGGTAACTTGAGGTTTAAAACCAAACCAGAAGTCTCTCCTAGATAAACTCAGAGTTCACAGTGCTCTGGAAAATAGTATTCTTTCGTTGTGTGGTTTTGTTTTTAGAAGCATAGCTCAGCCAGGTGTTATGTTGGTAGAAATTAGCCAGCCAAACCTGCCTTGTAAACTTCTTACACTTGGAACTTGCGCAGATTGTTAGTTTTATGTTGTAAACTGTCCTTTCGTAATTTGAAGTCATTTTGCAAATATGAGCTTCCTGATCTGCCCTTTTATTTTCCTTTTCATCACTATATAAAGCATTTCATTTGTTGTCGTTTTTACAATTAACAGTCCCTCCCCATTCTGAACACAAGTCATCAGTCATTTTTCTTTCAAGTACCACTTTAACAATCACAAATTTGCTTTTAGTTTCCTTCTTTGTTCTTTTTTATTTTTCTTAAAGTCCATTTTAGTTATTAATTCAGCTCCTTGAATGCCTTATGTATTTCTGTAGAGCATAACTTGGCACTAAAAAATTTACATCCTGTTTTTATGTTTTTTTCTCTTTTTTTGTGTGTCATCACCTAAGTGACATTCTATTCTAAGTTCTTTGAAGATAGAGGATCTTACCTGTATTTCTTTCTTGGATTCTTTAAGGGCACCTGGTACAGTACTTTCCCAGAGTGCTTAACAAATAAGAATACCTGAATTCTTTGTGAGAATTGCTACTCAGCTCTGTGTAAAACTTGTTTGGCTTTCTTGGGTCTTGCTTTTCTCATCTTGAAATTAGGGAGTTTAGCTGTAAGATTCCTTACTCTTTTGTCAGTGTGTCCTGCTTTGACAAAATACTTCTTTAAACAGTTTCTCATTTTTCTATATCCTCTGTCATATTTGCAAAAGTCATTTTATTCCTCTGAAGTAGATTCTTCTACTTTCCATCTGCTAGACTGTTATATTTAAATTCTATTTTTCCTCTTGCTGACTGATCTGAACTTAGTTTTCTTAGTATTTGTATTTCATATTGATCTGTATATTAGTTTGACATTTTCCTCATGCTAGACATTCCTCGAGATACAGTTTTCTTTCTTCTAAACTTTATAGACCTTGTAGATTGTCCTATGCATGAAAGAAGAGTAGTACTTTTTTTATACAGCGCTTACTTTTTTGTTCTATTGCTATAGATTCATCATTGCAAATACATCTAAATGAGCTGTTGAAATTTTGGACAAAAATCTTGCCTAGACTGAAGCACCTCTCAAGTTGCATTACCAAACTATTAAAAACTTTATTTAAATTTTGACTGGAAATTACATATAATTGTTGAGTTACTCTTGTTGGCTAACACCACCTATT
>RJWH01003072.1:0-180011 GCA_004363575.1 Solenodon paradoxus
GGGAGGAGGAGGGAGGGGAGGAGGAGGACGGGGAGGAGGGGAAGGATGACTTGAATGAAGAGACATTCACATCAAGAGTGGAGAGGGTTGGCTCCTAGGCAACTAGGAAAAGTTCTGAGAAGAGTCAAAGGAAAAAAAGGGGTGACGGTTACTTACCTTTTTGTGAATGCTAAACTGATGCTGGGTTTCATATAGGACCTCTCATGTAGCACTCCCAGCAGGGTTTAGAGGTAGGCTGGCCATCTGATTTTCCTGGGCTGAGGGGTTACGCTTTATACAAGTGTCTTAGCTAGGAAGTGGCCAGCTAGGAAGTGGCCAGCTAGGAAGTAGCCAGCTAGGCCTTGCTAATCGCGTTGCTGTCTAGACTGCTGTCTTTCCTCCCGTGGGCTGTGGGGAGAACGCCTAGAGGAAGAATGGTGAGGAGCCGCTCGTAGGCTGAGAAAATGGCCTGGCCTTCGCTAGGGAACATGGGTGGGAGCGGGAGGGCTCAGGTGAGGGCAGGCTGGCAGAGGAAGGCACCTCCATGCCTGCCTGAGGTGCCACTGCAGGCAGCGTGACACTGGGGGGGTCGCGTGTACTCAGCATTTCCGCAGGCACGTTGGTGCCGCCGATTTCACCTTTCATGCTACCTTCTTACTCAGTTTGTTTGCAGCACTTGCTGGAATTTATACATAGGTGTTTCCTTTGCTTGTTCAGCACCCTTTGTTGACAGCTTGTTTTTTCCTTTTCCCTTGTTCTCCCCTGTGTGTGCAAACTGGATTTCAGCCTGGAGCCTCTCTTACACCTTGAGGGTGTTTTCAGATGCAGGCTCACATCAGAGTCCCTGGTGAGCAGTGGGGACAGAGTCCGGGTGCTGTCTTTGCATTCTGATCTGGTAACCAGTCAGCCACACACATTTGAAGAAAGAAGAGAGGGCTGTTTAGATCTGGCTGGTTAAGCAACTCGGGGCTCTTTATTTATATCAAATTATGTCTTGTCTAACTGTACTGACTTAGGTAATAATGTTCCATATCAGGACCTACAGCTTTATGACACTGAAGTGTTTTCATTTCATTCTCAGTCATCCTAAGCACATTTCACTTCCCAGCAGAAAAGCTTTAGATATGAGCGGACCCCCAGGACCCCCAAACAGCCATTCTCCACCTGGGTGGCTACGGATCCGAGAGCCGATGTCATGCAAGTGTAGTCGTGCATCCTTTTAAGTAGTTTCTGAACATTTTATGACTGATTACAACTGTATAGAGAATAAGGAAGCTGATGAGCGTTCTTTCACAATGCTTTCTAAGTTAAGAATAGTCAAAACTAGGTGGTAAATACTGTTTCCATTTCCCTTTACTACATGAATGGCGCTTCCCACGAACCAACGGGCTGCAGCCCCACACAGATGTCTGCGACCTCAACTACCGTCTGCATCTCCGCATTCTTGTGTTATTTCTTTCTTTCTTTCTTTCTTTAAGGAAAGGTTCAGGCAGGCAGCGAGAGAGGAGGAAGAAACACTTTATATAGTTGTTCACATTGGCTGCTCCCTGGGCCTTCGGTCTGGAACCTGGGGCCTGGGGCCGTGGGATGTTTGTGGGACTACTCCCACCAGGCCTCCAGGGCACGTCCCATTCTTTTTATCTCGAATAGCTTTCTGTGCTTAGAAAAGAGGGAGCATGAAATATTTAAATTAAGTCACCACAGGATGCAAGTTTTTAATTTCTTTAAAAGATTAAAGTGTGCCCTCCAGGACTCACCCTGTGCATCCAGGAATCACTCCTACGGGAGTGTGACCTGCTCTTGGCTGGGACAGAGCGCAGCTAGATGTTGCTGTGCTTGCTCAGCCAGGGGGCAGAGGCCAAGAATTTGCTTCCTGTGAGTTGAGCAAGCCTTCGTATATCATGCTGTCTGCAATTATGGGAGTCGCTCCTGCCAGGCTGTACCAACTTGCCTGCCAGGCACTCTTGTCGCCTGTCTGAGACACTCTGTTCTCTCACAAACGAGAGGGCCTACTGTAGTTGTCTAAATACATGTCTCAGATACGCTCTTGTGTGCCACTGAATCCCCAGCACTCTTAAGTGAGTCTTTGTGATGGGGAGGATGGGACACTGGCATCGGGGTTTGGAGCTGGAGAGCAGTCCTGACTCTGCTGCGTGTGGGCTTGAGTGGGACTGATGAGGCATTAGACTCAGATACACCTCAAACATGAATCACAGCTCTGCTGTTCACTGCCTGCCCTTGAGTATGGTGCTGAATCTTTCTAGGCCTCGATCACTTTGTGATACAGGGAGAGGCACTAACACCTACTCTGAGGGTTTGCTTTAAGAATTTAAATGATAAGCTAGGTATAGCTCTAGCACATTATGGCACCTCAGTAAATGTAATTAATTTTAATAGTAATGACCATCACCATCACCACAACCTTTATGCATTTGCTTTCTTGTCTCAGTAATAAAGTAGAAAGAATCATAATTTAGGATTTGAATCCTGATTCTCATCACTAGCTTGTGTTTCCTAGTAATAATAATTAAGAGAATTAGCACTTACAGAGGACTCCTAATGTCATAGGCTAAGTACATTGTCTCTTATCTTTACAACACTCCTATGAGATAGATACCGTTATTACCCCCATTTTACAGATGAAGAAACTGAGGACCAGAGAGGCTAAGCTGCATAACCAGGGTGACACCATGAGAAACAGAGTGGGGAGACTTAGTAGAAATGTAGGACATTTGATTTTAAAGCTGGTTGTCTCAATTAATAGCCTGTATTTCTCTATCAGTAAGACGAATGAAGTCAGCCTCATAGGGAAAAATAAATGTAGTGTCTGGTACATGAATGCACAGATGCATACAAGGAGTCCACCACTTTGACTTTTAACCTAAAATCTGCTAAGTAGCTTGCATCCTTAGGTATAGGAGGTAGCGTAGCAAAAGTAAGCGTGACTGGAAGAGGCCTGTGTAGACGGGCAACTCTAAACTCCTATCCCACACACTCTCTTGATCTTGCAACCTAACGTGGTTTCTTCTGCCTTTTGCTCTAAGCAGCAGACCTGCTTGGATTGTAAGAAAAATTTCTGCATGACCTGTTCAAGCCAAGTGGAGAGTGGGCCCCGCCTCTGCCTTCTCTGCCAACGATTTCGAGCCACAGCCTTTCAGCGGGAGGAACTCATGAAGATGAAGGTGAAGGATCTGAGGGACTATCTCAGCCTCCACGACATCTCTACTGAAATGTGCCGGGAGAAAGAGGAGCTGGTGTTCTTGGTGCTTGGCCAGCAGCCTGTAATCTCCCAGGAGGACAGGACTCATGCCCCCACCTTGTCCCCAGACTTCCCCGAGCAACAGGCCTTCCTGAGCCAGCCGCACAGCAGCACAGTACCTCCTACCTCACCCAACCTCCCTTCTTCACCTGCACAAGCCACCTCTGTTCCCCCAGCCCCGGATCAGGAGAATCTGCAGGTATGGGCCACTCGCAGTCTCTGCCAGTTTGAGGGCTTGCTTTCCAATCCTGCCTGGAAGTGGGGGAGGGTGTGAGGTTAAATGGCCCGACTCTGTGAGGTCTTTTCTGCTGACTGATGCATCAGTGATGTATTCGGCCAGCACATGCATGTTTTGGCTTTTGTCAGAGATGATAATGCATATTACCAGGTTTTCTTGTTTGTTTTTAATACATACATATCCCAGTGAGACATTAAAACAAACGTCATCCAGAAATATTTTGAGAGAGCTCACCATTGGCGCCCTAAATTGAGTTCTGATCAGATTGCTGTCCTGCTCGCCTTCACTGTGACCTCCTTTAGCTGGATGGGAGCTCAGCTCCTTAGACACATAGAAAGAAAAAGGAACGTGTAGAGGGAAGGGGAGTGGGGAATCATGGTGACCAAGACAAGGACACTGCTGTCCGCTGTTTCGGTCAGGAGGTGGCTGGCATAAGCTGCCAGTGGGGCCTGGAAATGGTAAGCTAAGAGCGGCACATTGACTTACTGCGAACCAGGCATGGGGTGAATAGACGTCAGACATTGTCTCTGCCCAGAGAGCCCCTCTAAGACAGAAGGTAAACACTCAAACCCACTATTAGATTAGAGTGAGACCAGTGGCCTTAGTGTGAGGAGTGGCGGCACCTTGTAGGTGTACGTGAGTGCTTTGTGACCCTGTTATATTTGTGTGATTTGGGCAACCGTGGGAAATTGGACCTAGAAGATGAACTTTCCACAGCCAGTGCATTGTAGACTCCTCCGTCTCCTTGGGCAAACAAACGTTGGGACTTGGACAATTAAATGGTCCCAGACCACTTTCATCTTGCCAGATGTTGGGAGGATTGCCTAGCGTGCTATTCCATCGAAAGTGCTTGAGCTCTGTAGAGGCAGCAAGTGCTAGTTTTGTCAGCTCCCACACAGGGTGTGGATGGCTGCTACCTCTTGTGACCCCTCCTTTGCCAGGACTGGGCCCCCTGATTCCGCTTCTGCCAGGCACTGAGGCATAAAGGCCAAGGATCGCGTTACTTCCCTGCAGTAAGTCAAGTAGCTCCCTTGTTGGTGTGCCCTCTCCCTGCCGGAATTTAACTGCCTAGGCTCTCGCTCCATGCCAGGTATGCTCTGCTATGGGCCTGTCCTTCACTTGGTCTTGAACACTCCTCTCTGTTTTTAAGAGCTGGGAGAGAGACTTGACGAGATGGTTTTTCCCTAAAGAACCTTCAGGTGACTTTCCATGAAAGGAGTCAATTATAAGCTTCCTGTCATCAGCCAGAATTTCCAGACCCCACCTGCAAGTTGTGCTCTGTGCCAGATCTCATTGGGCACTTTCCCTTGATGCTTTCAGAGGGCTTTGTGTACTCCCTGCTCTGGAGAGGTCTGTCTTGGCAAGGCAGAAAAACAGGCCTGAGGAAGTTACCTTGTGCGAGGCTCCCTGACAATTCCAGAAGTGTGCAGCACTCAAAGGCACATCTTTTCATAGTGCTGGTTCCACCAGGGAGCTGTCCTTTCCCTTTGTGCCTTAGTAAGCTTTGCTGTGGAAGGAAGTGTGTAGGGTAAGCAGAACTAGGGATAGATGCTAGTTGTAGATTTTGATATAACCAGTGAGCAAACTAAGAAGCCAAGAGCGTGCTTTCTAGCATGAGATCCATTTTTCCCCCCCGTAAAAAAGAACATACAAAGGCTGTCTTCTTAGGAACAGGCTAGGCGTTGGCAGACATTTTTTTTTTAACACTGGTTGGTACCACATCTACACAAGTCTAAGAGAAAACGAGAGGCATCGGTGAAGACGTCGTTTCCGGCCCCTCCCCATGCATGTGTGCTACTTGTGCGCTCTTACTACTGGGCTTTTTTCATGGTGGTGGTTTCTGCTTTTCCTTTGTATGTTCTTGCTGCTGCTTAGTTAGCTCCTTAGCGTGTATCCTAATCCTGGTGAATGTCTGGGACCAGCAGGTAACTGGTTTTCCAGGTTGTCGCTCTGCTGGCGCTTTGAGAATCTAGCGGGGCAGGACCTACCTCTTAGCTCTGAACTCAAACCAGGATCTTTGGAGGCAGCAGTGAGTGAAGAGGATCTGGTTTATGGCCTAATAGGTCAGGAATCTGGAGGCTCACCGTTCTGGTTTCTCTGCCTAAACCTGAAGGAGTGCTTGAGAAGACCCTTTTGAGGAGTTAGAATTCTAAGTAGGGTGGATCTCCTTAAATACAGGCATTTGTCTTAGTTATATAGTTCTAGGTGATAGATTTAGATGTATTAACTAATTTTTTTTAAAGGAAAGGTACAGGCAGAAAGGAGGGGAGAAGAGGAGGAAGAGCTTCTTTCTTTCTTTCTTTCTTTCTTTCTTCATTCATTCATTTAGTTGCTCACATGTGCTGTTCACCCTGGCCCCGGGTCTTGAACCTTAGACTTTGGGATGTATGTGGGACTGCTCCGAGGTGTACTAGACCGCTAGGCCACCAGGCTGCACCCTGTAATAACTAATTTTTGACTAGATTTCAGGACAGTCTTAGTAATAGTCTGCCCTGCTGGTTGAAGCCTGTTTTTAGACTATGAGAAACAGTGGCTACAAGAGAGGGAATGAGGTGGTAAGAGTCTGATGAGACCAGATGAAGAGATCTAGCATGGAGGAAAGGAAGACATGATATGAACAATTTGGAAAAAATAGTAGACATTGGTGGGAAGAGAAGAACCAGGGAATGGTGGGTGGGAGATAATAGGGAGGGCTGTGTTGGGTAAAGTGTCAGGAAAAGTCTTCATGGCAGTTCGAGAGCAGCACTGCAGTGGGGTGGACCATGTGCTCTTCCTTTCACTTGCAGTGTGCAGACAGACTGAATTGACCATGAGCTTTTGCATCCTGGTGGTGGGCAGAATTAATGCTCTCTTGTTTTAGAGTTGAGATCTGTGTTTCTAACAAATGCCCGACAGAGTCAGTATTAGAAAGCAAACGTTTGTTACGCTCTTGTGTGAGGGTGGGAAGACATTTTGGGTGCGATGTGTGCTGGGATGACGCACGTGCTCCGCAAACCCCTGAATAGCTCGGTGGGTGTGATGGCACCTTTCTCTTCCCACAGGCCAGTGGCTGTGTGTCTCAGGACCAAGAGGAACCCGTCCACCTGGAGAGCACAGCCAGAGCACCTACTGAGGATGAGACCCAGGTGGGGCCTCTGCTCGGGTCTGTGCCTTTGCCTCTGCCATTTCACTGGTGTTCTGAGGCTGTTATTAGGAAACGCAGCAGACTCGGGAAAAGGAGAAGACTCATTCTGATGCTAGTCCTGAGCTCTGTGTTCAGTGGTGGGGTGGAGTGTCAGCACTCCAGATTAGTGAGCCATCGGTCTGTCAGAGGTGTTCTGAGGTCACAGAGGAGCCTCACGACCCATTGCGTTTCCACTCTCTTTGACTTTTCGAAGGTCTGCCAGTGGGTAGGCTCCTGGTGCTGCCGTGAGAATCGTGTTCTCCTTTCCTTCAGCTTCTAGCACACAGTAGCCATTGTTAAGGGAAGGAGGTCAGATCATCAGGAGAGACGAGAGGAGTTAGGGCCTCAGCGATCAGGGCCGTGTAGCTGTGGTTGAGGTTGTGTACCGAGAGTGCTTGCCAGGGACATCTGCTTCTGCCAGGGGTAAGCAAACTGCTCCGTGCTCGGCGGTGTCCTGTGCTGCAGCATTTAGTCTTCACAGGAACGTGTGTGGTAGGACTGCTCTCTGTCCTTCATGGGGGAGCAGACGGGCCTGGAGATAAGCAATCTGCCCGATAGTATTTAACGTCAATGCAGGAGTCAGGACCCAAAATTAGGGCCGTCTGACTCAACTGGTGTTCCTTTTACGTCACACCACTTGGTTGATTCGTGGCTGGTTGTGTCGAGCAGAGAACTGTGGGACAGGAGACTGTTGTCTATTTTGCCATGAAAAGCACCATGTCAGGTACTCTTCTGTCTCCGCTCCTGCTCTTGAGGTCAGTCACCAAAAGTATGATGTGATAAGTGCTCTGAGGTTCTTGAAGAGCGTGTGGGGAGGTGAAAGCTGAGCCCTCCCATCTCATCTTTGCCTTGCAGTCCATTGACTCAGAGGACAGCTTCGTCCCTGGCCGGAGGGCCTCTCTGTCCGACTTGACTGACCTCGAGGACATCGAAGGCCTGACTGTGCGGCAGCTGAAGGAGATCCTGGCTCGCAACTTCGTCAACTACAAGGGCTGCTGTGAGAAGTGGGAGTTGATGGAGAGGGTGACTCGGTTGTACAAGGATCAGAAAGGACTCCAGCACTTGGGTGAGGGACTGTCTGAGTGACAGCTGCACAGTTCTGGTGCATTTGCTGTTATGTAAAGCATGGCATTGGCCTGACTGAATTGGAGTCAGCTTACACATGTAGCCGTCATTTGGAGTGGAGCCAGGACGGGGTTAGGCATCGTATGCATGTGTTTCCCCATCCCGGGCCGCAGGTCTCAAACCCGATTCATGGCTTTCACGGCTGCATCTGAGCTGCCTGTGCCACCAGCATGCACTTACATGCATGGATTTCGTTCTCACAGCCACCCGTAGAAGAGGGGTCGTGATCATCCCCCTTTTGTTGTAGGGGGATCTGAACTGAGGGTTTCCCGGTCTCAGTCCATGCCTTTCTCTTCATTGGTCACTGCCATGCTCACTGCTCCCTTCAGCATTACTTATTCGAACCTGCCGGAGATGAGGAAGTGAATCTTTGTACACATAGTATGAGGCTCACGTTTGTTATGCCTGTACTTGGGCCTTTCCCTTTGTTCATTTCCCAAAGCACTCTACATGGCATCATTGTTAGGCAATCCCCAGCAAAATGTCTAGGTCTGTGGTCAGATGACTTTGGGAAAAATTATATTATGTCCTTTGTTACTGATTCATGGTAGATATTATTTTTAGAAAAGTCAGAAGTTCTGCAGAAAAGTGTTTCATTGTTTTGAAGTCATCATTTCCTGAAACGATGTTACCCAAAACTCAGCCTTCCCCTGCCCTTCCCTCATCAACTGATTTAGCTCCCTTTGATCAACTTTTTGATTCCTTATATGTAAGAGTGATTGAAGTCATATTTTAGGCCCAAAAGTAACTCTCCAAGTAGCTAAAATTCATGTGACTATTCATTTGCTCACAGCTCACTCTTCTCTTGGGATTGTCCCCAGAGTCTCCCCTGTGTCTTGAGGACCGGGAAATAGGAGAGACGGCTCCACCGGGAATTTTGCCCTGCCCCCGTACTGACTGCAGTGACTACTGATGGCTTCGAAAGCTATAGAAAGGATATTACACTTACGCAGTATCCTTCCTACTGGGTGTTTTTGTTCATACACACCAGTGGAACTCTTGTTTCTGAGACTAGCCCGGACACACCAGCAGAAGCTGTGAGTTTGGAGCATCTAGAATGGGTGAGGAGGGCAGTATCTGGGCCCTTAGGCAGCTTGGTTCCCAGCCTGGCAGTCATCAGAGTTCAGAAATGAAGCCAGGGTGGTTGGAGACTCTTGTACCATTCCCGTCCCATATTCAGACTCTTCTCTTTTCCTTTTCAGTGTGTGGTGCTGAAGACCAAAATGGTATGTAGTTGTTTGTTTGGGCATGAGCTTAGTAGACTCTCAGCTCTTCTGTCTTCCCCTCCTTCATCCCTGATCCCTGTTCAGTGTGACTTCTGAGCATATGAGTATCCAAAGAGAGTATGTGAGACATCGCCCGAGAACCCTGTGACACTCTCACTCTCCCTCCTTTGCAGGAGGGAGAGCGGCATTATACTTAGGGGCAGATTGGTTTGCATGCTCAGAAGCAAACATCTGTAGAATATTTAACAAAGTAAGTGTGGCATGTGTCACACTTGGTTCCGTGTTCATACTCCTGGAGATAAAGCACACCTTTCCCTACGCTTTCCACTCACTTCTGGTCTGGGCGGGGAAGGTCTCCATGTGCTCCTTCAGGGAAATCACTGGGGACGTTTAACAGCTTCTGGCACCAACCAGAAAGAAAAAGTGGTGACCTCAGAGCCTTGTTTGTACAGGGTGGGCCACCATTAAAGTGCTCTGGGGACAGACCACGAAAGGTTTCACCTGTGGTGCCCTGTGGGCACAAGAGGCTCATCCTGCCTCACCACCACGCACCCACCTGTGTGTTAAAGACCATCACCAGGCCTTTGGGTGCCTCTGAATACAGTGCAGGCGTGGTCATTCTAAATCGTGTTCTACCTTTTTGAAAACCTCAAGGCTGTATGGCTGTGAAGTCCTTCCCAAGAGAAGACATTCTCCGAGTAGAGCAGGGGCCTTCAAAACATTTAAAAATGTATTTGAAGATTCCCCCCCCCAGATTTGCATTTAATAAAATGACCTTTTGCTCAAATGGGGTAGACTCTTCTGGCTGATAAAATTCTCTAGAGTTGAACTTCTCTTGGCTCCCCAAAACCATTTGGAATGCTAGAGTCACCCTGTTACTGATTCTAAGCTCAGACTTGAAAAGTGTCTCCTTTTGTCTTATTCTCTGGGAGAATGCCAGCAACTGAGCTGATCAGTTGATTGTTATTCCTGAGAAAAGTAATCAGTAGATTTTATCAATTACTCCATGTCACCAATGGTATTTGTACCATTCAGCCTTTTCCAAACCTCCTGTTAGGGCCAACAGGTCCTCAAAAGAGAAATAATTGCTTTTAATTACCTTTCACAGCCTGACCCCAAGTGAGTCTAGAATTTTGAGTCTAGGAAAAGAAGCAGCAGATTACGAGTTCCTCTGGTTCAGGCTGCCAGTTAAGACATGCTAGCGCTGCTTGGCTTTTGGATGTGAATGCTTTTGTTTGTGCTGCTCACCTAGGAGAAGACTGGGCAGTGCACCTCACCACGCACAGCCAATTAGCAGCCAGTGAGAACTCTGTGTCGGCCAGTCAACACTATCTTGGTTGGTCTCTGCACTGGGGCACTTGCCCAGAAGACCACCTGCCTGGGTGTGAGTCCTGGCTCCTGTGTCTGGCAGCTTTCACCCTTGAGGGAGCCCTTAGCTCTCTAACCTCAGGTGCCTCCGCGATAACAGGCACCAGAGTCCCTACTTCCTATTTTTTGTGGGGTTTGAGTTAACACAGGCAAAACTTTGGACCCTGCGTGGTACCTGGTAAGCACTCATAACGCTGTTACTCCCTTACGAGACATTCATTTATTAGACATTTAGAAAACAGCATTCACATGACTAGTATTCAGGAATTCAAAGATGAATATCTGACTTCAGAGTACATAGCAAATGCTAAGTATATAATTGTGGAAATTGATTGAATTTATTGAAGTAAGGTTCATAGTCTCGTGGGGGAGATAAGTAGGCAAACTCAATTCTAACACGATGTTGTAAGCAGTTAAGGGGCATGACTCGTGTGGTGGGTAGTATAGATGAGAGAGCTATAATCTTTGCTAGACTTTTCCACCAGAAAGTCTCTTTAGAGGAAGTCTGGGGATAGCACCGGGGGCCCCCATAACCCTTGGCTTTATTAAATTGGGAATATGAGTATAGATGAGCATTGTGATCCCTAATGAACTACTCATTGCAATTTCATTTATATCTAAACTTACCTGAACCAGTTTTCTCTCTCAAGCATATTCTGCCTCAGGGGATAATGAGTCCCTAAGTGTCATTCACTCACTATATTGCAGCCTCAATTGTCTGAAAATTATTTAATCTCTGAGGACTCTTAGTTCTCAACTTCTAGAATGTATTTGATCCACAAGTACTGAAGCTTCAAATCTATAGCTGACCTAGAGCAGTGCGGTTTAAACAAGCAGCTGGAACTGGTTACTGGGGACATGTCTGCTTGGAGTTCTATTTGAGGGGAGTGTGTAGTTAGGGGTGTGCTCACAGCGCCTGTTCCCTCCCACCTCCATGCCCTCTGTCTCTAGCACTTAACCATTTCCTTTCCCTCTGCCCTTTCTGCCCTTTCGTACAGGTGGAGCAATGCCATCCTCCCTGGAGGAGAACCTGTGTAGGATCTGCATGGACTCGCCCATTGACTGTGTTTTGCTGGAGTGTGGCCACATGGTCACCTGTACCAAATGTGGCAAACGCATGAATGAGTGTCCTATCTGCCGTCAGTATGTGATCCGAGCTGTGCACGTCTTCCGCTCCTGAGGGCTTGCACCGGCTTCTTCAGTGCCTTACAGGAACACAGATCGAGGTGTCTGGGCTCAGGGTTGGCCGGCTCGCCAGAGGGGCAGGCTAACAAGAAAATTTGTGGTGTTCCCAAGACCAGGGCAAGCCAAGTTGCCATGGTGCTCTGGGCAGACCTGTCTTGCCGCCAGAGGGAGATGCACCTTTGGCTGGCAGAGCCCAGGGCTGACAGGAATTGGTGCAGATCACATGAGCAAGTCCTTGTTTCAGTGACTGTGGGGGGACGATGCTAAATGATGCAGAGAGGAACTTCCAGAACTTGAAGCCTGTCTTCCTCCTGTACCCCAGACACCCCCTCGAGTTGCTTGCCCGTGTTTCACCAATCAGAAGTCCTGGTAGAAATGGTTCTGTTCCAGCATATCTGGGATTTATTTCTGGTCTCTCTGGCTTTCCGTGCTTTGATCTACCTATGCTAAAGTCTCTTGCTACATTGCCTAAAGTTCTTTGTTCCTTCAGACCAAAATGATGTTAGCTTACCAGACCAGTAATAATCTTCCTTAAGACAGAATTTAGACTGGCAAACCTAATCTCTGGTAAAAATGAAACAAGAAATGCTATTGGAAAATTTCAAAGTTGTTAAGAGTTGTTTCCCTAAGTGCTGGGATGACCCCTAAGTAACCAACAAAGCATCTTGCTCCCAAACTGCTGGGAAATTCTAGTCTGTGTAGGAGAGCTGCACATGGATCTATCATCTGCTGCTCCTTCTCTCGGGGCCTGGCCTTGAGCTACCCTTAATTTTAGTTTAGAAGAAAAGGGAAAAGTATTAGGTAGAAGAGTAGCTTCCTGCTTAAGTGTGACTTCTCTAACAGGCAGGAATCTTAAACCACTTTTCCCTAAGAATGAAGTCCACTCCTTCCCATGGAAGTTTCAAATGTGGTCTCATTGAAAGTGTAAGAAACTTGATCTCCAACCAGACTGCTCATACAGTTCCTGCAGACCATATATGTAATACAGAGCACCTCAGAGCTAGCAGAAGGTACTGAAAGAAGGTGAATTCAGCTTTTGAGCAGATAGATGGGTTAATTCCCCAGACTGGTGGGAACTCCCTATTCCCATTTATTTTCTCAGCTGGTTTGGGGGCAGATCAGGAAGCAGCATTCGCTAGGCCCTTTAAGAAGGACCATGTAACAAGTTTGTGATGTTCACGAACGTTGGGTCTTTACTCTTCTGGAGGAGCCAAAGGGCTTAAGAAGTCTGTAGCTCAGCCAAGCACAAATGCACATGGTATCAGAAGACGTGTGTACGCGGTCATTACCAGCGGATGAACTATGCAAACCCCAACCAACTGAAGACCTTGGCACTCTTCTCCTCCCTCCAGCTGTGCAGCTAACACCTTTCAGACTAGAACAGCTAATCATGACTTTGGAAGGCAGTGGAAAACCTCTAAGGGGACCTATTTATTGGTGTACATACATATGCTATGCTTCTGTCATCAACCACTAAATTCCCTTTGAGGGGATGAATTAATTTCATAAAGTAGTTGACAGCTGAATACTGGGCCACTTACCTCATCATTATACCAAGTCCTGGATGATTTGATTCTGGGTCACAGAATTGTAGAACTGGGGGAATCAAGAGATTTCCCTCTGAAGACACCTTTCTGCTGAATGGTAAAGCTCCTGTAGTGTATATTGCTACCCGTTTAGCATAGATTCAGCGACTCCTTGATAATGCCGTGAAACAGGTGTGTCTGTTAATGTACACATATTCGTGTAAGCACATGCAGACACAGACATAATGCAACTCAGTTAAGATCTGGCAGTAATTCCAGGGCAGAAACTGACTCTTTCCCTACTTAAAATTTGCTTTCTCTGCTGAGGCCTTACCTCTTCCTACCTCCCAGTTTCCTACCTAGATCGAGTTAAAATACCCTCTCTAAGAATGAGCACTGATGTCATTTTGGAGAAAGAACTTGCCTTTAGGTTTTCTAACCTCTTTTGGTGAAGGTTTCCATTTAAGAAGAAAGATGTCCAACAACCCGTTTGTCTGTTTTTTTTTCTTTCTCTTCTGGTATCTTATTACACCAAATAAAAATTGGGAATTCCAAAACCCCATTCTAATTAAAATCTAGAAAACTTTTTTTTACCCTTGAATCCTCCCTCTTGGCTTCTCATGGATCCTTGGTCTCAATTGTCATGAAAACATGGGATTCTTTATTATTCCATGACTTCTGCAGTGATTGCGCTGAGATTTCAGTTGAGATTTGTTTTAAAAAGTTTGGAGAGCTGACTGGTTCATAACCACATTGGAATACTTGGATCCAAGAATAAGCTGTACTGGAATTAGTGTTAAATATATATTATATAAATTTGTTGGAAAACTTCTGGATGTGAATGTGTTACTTCAAGTGGCTTATAGTCTTTCATACTTACTTGGGTGTTAAAGCAAGCCCAGATGTATATTTTTTGTTAACAGAGCTCCGCTTTATAACTTTGTAATAAAGTTTTAATATAGATGGTTGTTCTATCTGATGTGCGGATGCCAGAGGTCTGGTAGTTAAGGCTGGTAACAGAATTAATAAACTGCAGGCTAATCCCAGGTTGTATGCACAGAGGGCATGCTCTTGACAGATTGCATTATTTCTGGAGATGCTTGGAACATGTGGCCTTGATCAAGATATTCTTGTTCCACAGATAAGGAAACTGAAGCTTAGTGTTGTGACTTGTTCAAGCTCTCATAACTAGTATTTGGGGCGAGACCATGGAACAGTGTAGAAGAGGATGGGAACAGGGATACACCCTTAAAACCTATTAGGAAGCACAAGGCAGTTCAGACTTTTATATGGACTCGATACAGGTGTGCCTTAGAGATGCGGGTAGAAAGGAAGCTGATGACTGTGTCCAGTTGTCTCTAGGTGACCCTGGGAGGGTGGATGGGGACTTCTGGAGACAGCTGTGGTACAGTGGAGCTTTGTGGACAGACTGCTGTGTGCAGTCTGTGCACACCTCCCTCAGGCGCCCGGGGGAGGGGGTCCTCTAAGAGCTAGATCGTGCACATTTGCCGCTGGGCCTGGGAAGTCAGGAATCCTGCCCCAAGGGCAGAAAGGCTGCAGGCTGAACTCTACTTTGTCCTCATTGTTCTCAGTGACCACCTGTCTTTGCTGCCACCAGCAGCATGTAAACAAAGCCTCAGAGGCGGGCAGGCCTCCAGCGCTGTGCTGGGTAAGTTTAAGAGGGTGTTGCTTAGGTCTACGGATGTAAATGAAAAGGTACAAAACTGTCTATGGAGTACATCAGCGGCAAAGAAAAACACGCCACAGAAAGCCTGAAGGAAGCGGACAAAACCAAACAGTGAGTTGAAGGTCACATGCAGGAAACAGTGAAGGGCCAGTGGACCCACCTAGTCCTGAGATGACCCCAGCAGCTAGCTAGCAGGGCCTCTTGGCTGCGAGGGTGCATCTCCATCTGAGTGATCATAAGGGCGGGTGGGGCTGGGCTCACCAGGCCCGAGGGCAGTGTCATGTCCTTTGACAGAATCCCAAGGGTAGAGCCCTGTTGTCTGCTTCCCTTGGGAGGCTGGACAGGAGGAAATCTATGTAGGTCAGTTCTCAAAGGAGGGACAGCTTTTGTTTCCACTAAAGACAGAATAAAGTGTCCGGGTTCTCAATTAGAAAAGCCAAACTGAATGGTGCCTATTGAAAAACCAAAGTCCTGGGCTAGAATCCTGATTCTACGGCTGCTCCTCCCGCTTCCTCCCAACGTATTTTCACTGCTAGGTGGGAACCGACCAGCCAGGTTAAAGTTGGTCCCAAGTTTGCCAGAGCGAGCAGCCCCTCAGCGGTGCTACCTTAGCTCTATGCGCACTGTCTTCCCTGGCACAGTCCAGCACTCCCTTTCGTTCCAGAGGCTGCACCACGGAAACCAATTCCTGGGATGAATTTGCTGATAATTAGGAAGTGTGGGGGGGTACCCTTTCAGCAATCAGCACAGCTGAGGGCATGGAGACAGCCTAGAACTGGATGGCGGCCTCATGAGCTTGCACTCACCAGAGTAGGAGCCCAGGTGTGTGGTCCACGGTTCTGAAGTTAGAGGCCAGGCCACCTCCCTCCTGGGTCAGGTTTGTGCCAGGCTCTATGCTAAGTGCTTTCTACATCACCTAGGAGTTCACTTTATAGCACCCCTGCAACTGAGGGATTCCTTTTCCTCTTGGGAGCATGGAGGTGCCAATACTGAGTAACATGCCTACCACTGTATCATTTTCAGGACTTGGATTTGATCTGGCTGTCTATCCCTGCATTGTCCAACGTGTGGTCACTAGCTACTACAATGAACTCTTCAGTTTCCCATTATGTTAGCCCCATCTGAAGTGCTCAGTAGCTGAATGTGACATGGTTCATATTGGCCATTGCAGATTTACAGGCTTTCTATTGCTGCAAAAAGTTCTGCTGCACACACTCATCTGCACTAACTTGTTTTCCTTTTATTCAAATAAATCATCTTGGTGGCCCAGGAACCCTTCTCTGTACGCAGGCCATGTGGGTGTGTCCTTGCTGGGTTTCTGTTTCCAGTTCAGGGGAGGCAGCTTCTGCTGGAGCTCCCTGTATCCATCCCCCAGAGGAAGAGCCCAGACCACCTATCCTTTATTCGCAAAGGCCCTTTTCTACTTGTTCTTGGTTCCCTCCCTTCAAACCAAGACACACACCCTGCAGCAGGACAACACAGAGAAGTCAGTCACAAAATTCATGGTTTTCTTTCAAATGAGGCTTCATTCCTGGCAAAAAGGGCCAGATTGAATCCAAGTTTTGCCAAATGTAAGAAGCATTTCTGGGGGCAGTCTTTTAAATACAACTTTAAAATGAGCCTGGAAATAATAAGTGGCCCGGGGGGTGGGGCAAGGAGCCAGACTTCCACCAGGAATGGCTTTGTGAACAGAGCTTCTCTTCACTCCATCACCAGGAGGGGAAATTAAGAGCAGGGTAAGGTGGGGAAGGACAAATACCTGCAGGATATTTTATTTTAAAAAATAAGCTTCTTTTTAAAGAAAACAGACAACAAATGAGCACCCAGATGTGAAAGATATAAACCAGCATGAGAAAGTGACCTGCTGGTGGCACCAGCAGCAACTAACTCCTAGTCTGGAAGAGTCCATGCACGGTTGGTGGTTTTGGAAGATATATTGCTTGGAGAAGAAAGCCCACCTCCAGCCTATTCTGTCCCTGCCTGCCTTAGCTAGAGCCCAGTCCAGTGTCCAGGGAAGAGGACGGCTCAGGGAGAAGGAAGGGTGACAGGCAGCGATCCTAGCAGGGGGCTACCAGTCTTCGTTTTCGGATACATTCCCAGATCCATTCTGGGGACACCTGCTGGGCCTCAGGGTTCTTGTGCCTGCTGCCCAACACATGTGTGGCTGAGGCCATGTCAAATTCCTGCACCAGGTCCCCATCGAATGCCACAAAGTAGCGCCGGAGACGGCTGAAGTCTGGTGTGGAGGGTGGCAGGTAGAGCCGCACCCCCGTGAAGATGTCCAGCAGCACCTGCAAATGCATAGGGGTCAGGTGGGTCTCCACCCAGATGAGTACAGGCCAGAAGGACGGAGGCTGGAACGAGAGCCAGAGGTGGAGGGAGCCTAGCGGGGAGGACATGCCCGGAGCAGTGTACTAGAGGAACGTCATTGGCTTCAAACCCCCACCCGCTCCAGGACTGACACACCCCTCACCGCCATCCCTGCCTATGAGAGGAGACAGACAGGCCTCAACAGGGGAACCCACAGAAGGGAAAAGCACAAGTCTCTTAAGAGCCATCCAGTGGCTCTGCAGACTAAGCGATGCTGACTGTGGGGAGATGCCCACTGCGCCACTGGCTGGACTGGGGGCCAGGAGCCCTGCTCCTGACTATGGCTGGACTCGAGGGCTACAGGTAGGGAGAGAAGGGAAAGGTTCTGCAAGTCTTCTGGGGACTAGGTTCAGGCCTGGGCTGTCAGCCTCTGTGCTGACTCCTGCCTGAGGGTGCAATCACACTGCACAGTGATCAAATGTTTAAATTCTCTAGCTGCCAAAGCTTTGGGTGAAGCCAGTACTAAACCTAATTTCTGGCCTCCCTAGGTACTCCATAACTGTTGTCAAACCAAGACTGACAAGGGAGTATAAAAGGGAAAGGCTCCAGTGCACCCTGTTGGAGCAGCGGTTAGGTCAATCATCTCCAAAGGACACAGGCCACATACTCCCTGGGTTCAAGTCCCGGGCCAGGAGGAAATAACCAGTGTGAACTAAAAGAATGGAAATAAAATGTTTCTTCCCCTCTTCCTGCTTTTTCTGCCTACTCACCTTCATTGCTACCTGCACCTTTCCTTAAAAAAAAAAAAAAAAAAAGGCTCCTCTCACTTGAGAGAGGACAGTCTCTTGGCCAGTGCTCTTTTCTTTTCTTGCCCTGCCCCTGCCTCAAGCACAAATGCACACGCTACACTCCATGCCGACTGGGCTTTCTCCCTTTTAATGTAAATTGTGACTTAGGACCAGAAGCCAGGTGGTCCCAGCAGCTTCCCTCAGCCAGGCCCGGCTGTTCTATCTCCTGCCTGCTGGCACAGCTCTCCTTCCTCTCTGCTCCTGGCCGGCCGCCTCTGCAAGCAACAAGAGGGTACAGGGTGGAGCAAGGGCACTGCTTGCACTGCCCACAACAGGAAAAGAGCTGCAGGACAGGAGAGGGTTTGGCCATAAGTCCCCAAAACACCTTTGCTCATTTCAAGTTCATGTGCACTGGGTTGAGAACCTGAGGCTCTGGGCCAAACTGGGCCCCTGGGTCACTGCTATTCTTCCCCTCACCTTTGTTTGGCACGGGCTCTCATCAGGAGCCTTCCGCTTCATCCCCACTTTCACGGGAGGAGATTTTGTGACCAGTTTCTCTCCTTTCACAGGAGAAGGCTTTGTAGTCAGCTTGTTGCCTGCAGAAGAGAGGTCAGGGTAAGATCTAAGGGTAAGAGGAGCTGATCACGGTCCCAGAAGTCAAGGCAGTAAAGAGTCGGAAGCCAAGTCCTTCAGCTCCAAGGAGGCTTCTCCCTGATGAGTGGGCTCTTCCAGGGTCCTCTTTCTCAGGCTTACTGTGCAGAGAAGTGTTACCAGGATAGCCTCTGGCTCGAGGTGGAACACAAGACAGGCAGGCAGTCGATACCAGCTCCAGTGGCCAGGTGAGCATCACATCGTCTCAGACCTGGTCACTGCTCTTCAGTCTGTGCCCTCACGCCACGCTCTGGCACGCCAGTTCCCCAGTGCCACTGCCCACCACTTCTCCTTACCGCCTTTGCAGCTGGCACTGCTCAGCTTCCCTGTGGCCCTCTTAGGACCGGGGGAGGCCCTAGGGGCCTTGTGAGGCACAGCAGGCCCCGAGGTACCCTCGTTCTCTCCACTGCTGCCCCCTGTAGCGGAGCTTTCCTCGCCTCCAGTCGCCACAGTGAAGTCTGCCCTCTCCTTGGACAGCTGGTACAGTTCCTGAGGAGGGACAGGTAGGACATGGAGTGGTGTCATTCCCTTCCCAAACCCTGGCCTCAGAGGCGGTGGGGTGTGTGTGAATGCAGGTGGCTGGGGAGTAAAAAGGGGAGAAGGGAAAACGGGGAAGAGTTGGCTTACTTGGTGCTTTTCTAAACTTTGGCCCTGTTTCTTGAGAAAGAGAGGTATAAATCACTCTTCTCCGTTTCCCTGTTCTCATCACCGAAGCAGAGACTAGTCAGGAGCCAAGTCCTCACCAGGAGGCTGAGTGGCCTCTGAGGCGCGCTCTCCAGGCCCCAGCACTGCTTAGGCCTGAGGAAGGCAGGGCTCCACGTGGAGGTGCGTGGAGCCTAGTGCTGCTGCCCCGGCCTGCCAGTCTCCCTAGCTCCTTCCTTGCCCAGTCTCAACGGACTGGGGGAAGGAGACAAATGACATGTGACTATGCCAGAAGCCCGAGGGTCCAAGGTGTAGAGGACACACACAGCTAAATGCGGACACCTTGAGTTGGGGGAGGTCTGTGGCAGACTTCCAGTCCTTATCGTCACGGATTCGGGTGCAGCGAGGGAATCGGATGGAGATCCCATCAGCTGTGTGAGCCTCAGATTTGGAGAATTCAGCCCCTGTGATCTCCCACACAGCAGCTTTCTGTCAGGAGTGAAGTCAGGCAGGTCACTCACTGGTTAAGAAGAAAACATCTTCCAACCAGTAAGAAACGATACAGAAACAGTTAACACCAAAAAAGCACACGCTAAAGAGTAGAAGACGCTACTCTTGCTGCTGATGCTATGTGGTCTTGGGGAAGTGCTGTGTCTTCCCAGGCCTCAGTTTCTCTATCACTGTAAGAAGGGATTGGGCCAGGTAGCTTCTAGAACAGACTCTCTGTAACTAGGGAATGGGCAGTCTCTTCCTCTCTCTACTGGGGACAGTTCCTCAGTGTTGTCCTGTGAGCATCGCTTGACCGAACAGTCCAGATCCCTGTGCGCACGGTCAGTGCCAGCTCACGCTGAGGGCTAGAGAACCACTGGCCAGTGCGCTGATACCTTTGGGTCTGGGACAATGAAGTCAGGATAGTAGATCTTGTTGATTTTCAGCCAGCTAGGTATCTTGCTGGGATCCTGGAAGAGAAAAGATGCTGTATTGGCTGTTCCCAGGTCAGACAAAATTCAAACCTCCTGAGTCATAGGCTTGTGTGAAAGGCTTCAACCATGGGACCCTCTCTACCCAGAGAGGGTGTGATCGAGAAGGCACACAGGCCAGTTTCTACAAGGTAGGCACTTGGAGACTTAAAAGTCCCACTACTTCTCCTGCGGCCAAGGATCTATAGTCCCCAAAATGCAGCCTGTCTCAGCAGTGATAGTCAGTCCAGAGACCTGGGCCTCACCTTGCTTATCTTGACCATGTCCAGCTCCTTCTGCAGGCGGGCTAGCGTCGCATCATCATGGCCTCCAGCACACTTGGTGACCGTGCACCACTTCTGGCTGCTTGGATCATAGCAGCCCATAAGAAAGATGGACATCATGCCGCCTGGGAGGGGAAAGGGCTAAGTAGTGGCTAGAGGGAATCATCTCTACTCCCCGCAAGACCAGAGAGAGAACCTGGCGGAGGGAAAGGGGCTGGGCCGTGGCATCCGAGTGCCGCTTGCCTCTCGACCTCTCTCTTACTCGCTGTACAACTTAAACCTTTATGAGCCCCAACAACCCTTCCCAATAAATTAGGGGCAATCACACCAAACTTCTGGGGCTCCAGTGAGGTATAAACGGAATTGAATAGTGCCTAGCCACAGAATGCCTAAAAGTACTAGTTCTTCAGACCCCAGGGTCCCCTCTATTTGGGAAACAGATTTTCCCTGAGGGGAAAGCTGGTAGGTACAGAAGAAATAGTTGATGGTGAGCTTTCTTGTGCCAGGCTACCACAGGGTATTCTTGCCTGACTTTTCCCTGCCCAAGCCTAGAACTCTCAGATGTCTCTGTGTGAGTTGACATGGGCCAGGTGGGGCCCTTGGGCCCAAACTTCAGAAATCCTGACTGGTTATGCTGACAGATCAAGCCAATACAAAGGTCAGCCTGTATCTCAAGCAGTGCCTTCTAAAGAATATCATCCCAGAGGCCAGAGGCCACCCTGACCTTTGCTCCCTTGCCCATAGAAGGCCCCAAGGACCACCAGGTCAGCTGTGTCAGCCATGGCCCCCTCATTCAAATAGTCTTTCTTCACTTTCAACCAGTGTCGCTTTCCAGGCTCGTATGTACCCTGAGGAGAAGTGAGAGAGAGACTATGAATTAGAATGGAAACTCCACTAGAATGGAAGCTCCGTGAGGGTGGGATTTGCCTCTTCAGAAGATACACTAGATTACGGGAGTGCCCAGCCATTCTGGGAACCAGCCCTCAGGCTTCAGGCACTATAGGAGACACACACAAACCCATCCTTCAGCTCTAGAACAGACACGCGTCTAAACCCCAAGGCTCCCCTCAGCAGCCATCCAACCGCCCCAACCGCCTCAGACCACCACTGCCATCTCCTGGCCAGGGCCAGAAAAGCTTGGGGCAGGGCTTAGAGTCTGTACAAGCAAGCAAGACTCGACCATCTTACCCTCACGTCCTTCAGCACCAGCCCTTCCAATCCCTCCCGGATCACCCGGTTTATCATATCAGCCAGGTCTGAAGCTTTCTGAGGGAAAAGAGGAGACACGCTGAGCTTGCTGTGAGAACAGAGGATGCCTTGGAGTGATGGGGACGTTGTTCCTCCAAGTGCCTACTGGAAATGCTCACTTGAATACAGAAGACGCAGGAATGCTTTGAGAACCGGGCTGACCTAGGGAGGGTGTCCGCTGACCCACCCTTCTGGGTGGGGGCGAGTGCAGCACACACACCAGCAGCCCCCGGGAGAAAATAAGACTCATTCTCATCAGACCTAGAAGGTTCTTTGCCCTGCTTTCAAACCACTAGGATGCTGCCCTCAGTGGGGTCTTTGCTCACCGTGACTCGCTTCATTTCTGAGAACATGATCCGGTTGGGAATTTCAACCATGTTATCATGAAGAAACTTCCGTCGCTCACATAGAGGCCTAATGGGGACAGGAGACCTGAGGTCAGGCCAGAATCCTCCTGCCCCCATTAGGAGTGCTGAGGAGGGAAGGACCCAAAGATAATTTGTTGTTTGAAGAGAAGGCCTAAACCCTTCTAATAGGTCTGCCTGCCAAGGGCTCCAAAGTGACCAAAAAGAGGCAAGAGTGAACCAGGCATGGAACTACCCTGTTATAATTCCTGTTTCTGCTGTATCAAGCCATGGGAAAACTGGTCTCTAGCCCAAACAGCTTTTATAAATGTGGGTCCCACTTGAAAAATCACTCTGGCTCTCACTTTTTATCCCCCTGTACCAGGCCCACCCAAGGCTGGCTAGTTCTCAGGGTGCAGGCTGAGACAGGCCTTCTGACCTAAAGCCAAAGTCCCATCTCCCAGCTTGCACCCCCAACAATTCTCCCTTCTCCTTCTTTCCCCACTTAGAGACGCCCCTGGTGTGCGAGGGCTGCGGGCAGGGGTACATTTGTAAGTGTGGAAGTGGCCAGTACTGGCTTCTGGGCCCCAACAATCCAGATGCAACAGAGTCAAGACTGCTGGCTCTCCCCACAGCAGCCCCTCTACAATCACAGGTTCCCTATTGCCCACCTCTTCTGAAAACAAAACCTGAGCTGAAAACCATCTGCCTTACACATCCCCATGGGTGCTGTTGGAGAAATAAACTGAAACCCTGCTGTGAGCACAGTCTATTTTTTGGTAATAGTTCATTTTGCAGTAATGGGGAAACTTCTGTGAGGGTCTATGTTTTTCTCTGTGACTTAAACTACCTAAGATGAGACGTAGCTGATCCATCAGCTCTTTCTAACGGTGAACAGCGAACTGATCACAGCTACTGTGTTACCTCTAGGTTCCCTCCTGCTGCTGCCCCAGTCAGCTTCCGAGCGCAAAGGGCACATGTGCCAGCCCCTTCCCCTCTTCTCCTCTATAATCTGGACCCCACTTCCCCACTCAGGAACTGAAAGATTCATCACCTGTCCATCAAGCTGACACCATTGAAGTAGATACAATCAAAGACAAAGAGGCAGACGTTAGCGTCCTGGAAGGCAGCTTTCTGTAAGGAACATGAGGTAGGTAAATGAAGGGCAAAAGTAAGAGGGCATGAAAAACGGGGAGTACCAGCCCACTTCTGGAGACCCTCGGAGCACCTGCTGGGGAAGTCCAGGTTTGTGCTCTGAAGCCCCTAGATCATTAAGGTGTTGACTGGCCACCAACCTAATTATAAGTTAGTTTCCAGTACTATCTCCTTTTTATGCCCACCCCGCACCCCCAGCCCCACATCTAAGCTCAGGGCTAAATTCAGAAAGAGTTCAGGAACAAAAAGGAAAGCCTAGCCTAAAGAACAGTCGTGTCCCTCCCCATTCAGACACCAGCACACACAACACCACCACTCACCCCGCCACTGCCCTGAGCCAGTACCTTGTGCACACCCAGAGTCCCAAAGGGCAGAGGTTTGCCCGTCTTATTGTCGATCAGGAGCACCTCGGAATCCAAGATCATGCTGTGGCCCCCAGGAAAAGCCTGGGGGATATGGTCCTTGAAGTGGGTCACCTGGAGAAAGAAGGGTCACTTAGGTGACAGGAATGGGAAGCAGGGACCTCAAGCTGAGCCACAGAACAAAACCCAAGCTCTAGAAGAAACACAGACCATCAACATGGAAGCCCAACTAATGAGCAAAACAGCACCCAGACATGGCCAGACACCTAAACAAAATAAACAGGCTATTTCAGTACTTCTGGCTCAACAAGAGGTTGGCCTGAGTTAAATCATTTTGTATGGGCTGCAGAGGAGAGTCTGGAGAAAAAAGGGAAGAAACAGATGTGGAGGAGGAGATGGGGACAAGATTGAAAGGGAGGAAAGCAGGCAGGTGGAGATTTGTGCCTGTGGCAGCAGATGAGAGATCAGGCTGGCTGGAAAGACGGAAAAGAAATGAAGACCCTTATGAGCAGCAAGGAAACAGGAGGGGGATCTTCTCTTGAGCAGCTGAACCCATAGCTATCTTCAGAATGAGCAAGAAAGGATGTTTGGAGTTGGATTTTTTTCCCAGAGTCCTAGTGTCTGACAGTTCCAGACAGGGAGAAGTCACACTATAACCTAAGGCAGCCCCTGCCAAGCGATCCAACAATGAGATACAGAGAGCAGGACTCTGGTCCATTTCCTCCCCATGGGACGGACACATGGGCCGTCATTACCTATGATGCTTGGAGCAGGGATGGGAAAGGTCTGCACATCTACCTTACTCCCCTTCAGTACCCAAACCCAGCCCTTCACAAGTCAAGACACAGGAGAGGCAAAGGGTGAATGAACTTTGGTAAAGGGAATGCAGGGAAAGCTGTGCTCGAACTTCTTCCTGGTAACAGGAGGGGCCCAGCAAACCCAGCCTTGTCCAGAGCAGTTCCTCAACAGTTTTCTGTGCCCCCGAGTCAGTGACACTGCACCAATGCTCCATGGGAAGGCCACTTCCGAGATTGCCCCTGTCACTCCTGTCACGAATGGCTGACTGCCTGTTCCCACTGCTCCAGCAGGAAGGCAAAGTTGAGGCGATGGTGTGAGTCACAAGACACATCGCCTTCATAACCGGGGCTCTGAAAACTGGAATCTGAGCTAGAACAGGAAACAAGGCAGCAAGAGCAGGAATCTCGGTACAAGCTATTGGAGCCAGGTGTTCCAGCTGAGAAGGGTTGTGAAATGAAGATCACAGTGCCCTGTTTAAGGGCAGGAGTCTGGGCTCCTAGATATTCCCATGGGATTGTGTTTCTATCAGAATGTAAGCCTCAGGGTCAGGACTTCTGCCTATTTTTTATTACAGCAGTATGTCCGCTGTATAGAACGGTGCCTAGCACAGACTAAGCATAGGTAAAGTATTTGTTGAACAAACTGATGAATGATCAGTAGCCCTTTGTACACCAGTCATAATTTAGCTCAGGGGAACACACAGGACATGGAAATACAAAAGAAAAGCAGAGCAAACTACCTGCCAACCGAGTTCACGATCTCAAATGTTATTATTGTCCAATGTGGGCTCTGTTCTGACTAACTTAAGTCTGGGCTCTTTGACTTTCCCTAGTGAGCAGCCTGCATGATTGGAAGATGCTAAAAATGAACCAATGAATTCATTCATTCATTCAACAAATACAATACAAACCCCTATTTATACCAGAGCTGGACTGGCTATGGAACTCTGACCCTGAGATTCTAAGAGGCAGAAAGGAAAAGGCAGGCCCAGTGGAAGGAAGAGAACCGACCTTGTGAGGCAGGACGGGCTTGAGACTGCGGCTGAAGTAGCTGAAGTGGTCCCCGTCCTTGTGCACCTGGACCCGCTCCCCGTCGTACTTGATCTCAGAGAACATGCCGTTAGGACACTTCTTCATCGCGTACTCAATGGACTTGCAGGCCTCAGCCTGCGGGTGGGGAGAGAGAAGCCTGAAGATTGACAGCTGCTCTTCCAGGGAGCAGCTGCTCGGCAGCACATTCCGAGGGCCCGGGTCGCAGCCTGGCCACCCACTCCTCGCCGAGAGCAGGGGGCTGAGGGGCGGTGGGCAGTGCTGTGCTCGGACTATGAAAGTCTCCCCAGAGTCGACAGAGGAACAGAGGCTTCAAGAACATAAGTGCTTCATTGTAGAGTCAAAAAAGTTCCACTGAAATAGCATTTCACTTTTTCCTCACTGATTTTCGGATTTTTCAGGGCCTCGGGCTTACTGTTCTACACACTGGTTACACAGACACAGGAGGTGTGTCGAGGCAGGATTAGAGTGCAAGTGACAGTGAGGCTGGCAGGGTGGAGGGACCAGGTATCCTAGGATAAGACATCAGACACAGGAGAGTGCACTCACTTATCTGTGCCCCGCGACCTGACTTCAACAACAATGGCTGCCATCTGAGGGTACTTGTCTATCAGACCACACACACAGTTTATCATCATCCTCAATGTGCTATCTTAGATGATAGATATTGTTTTCATTTCATAGCTGAAAAAAAAAACCCCAATGTTCAAAAAGGTTAATTAAGCACCAGGCACACCCTGGTGGCTAAGACTGGGTAAAGCCCTAGGATCTGGGTTCTCAATCCAGGGCCAGGGTGAAAAATCAAAATGAAACAAATAAATAAAAAAAAGCTCTTCCTCCTTTCCTTTTCTCTCTTCCTCCCTTCCTTCCAACCCCCTCCCTCTCTTTAAAAAAAAAAATAAACAGGTGTGCCCTGGCGACCCCTCAACATTCCTGGTTCAAGACCTTGGGCAGGGGGAGATGGCCAAGATGATTAACTAAATAAAATAAATCTCGCTTCCTGCCTACCTTTAAAAAGTGGATAAACTAAACAAACGTGAACTACTTCCTTAAGGTCACATAAGTGGCAGAATGAAATGTGAAGCTAGGCCCATCTTCTTAGTGTGATCACCACTTACTATATAACCCACACCCATCGTCAAATGACACGTTGTAGAGCAGACTCGAGAAAGAATTCTTACAGTTGTGCCCTGTGGCTCAGGTGGCTAAGGTTCAGGCCATAAAAAGCCTCGAGACCAGGGGTTGAGACCGAGAGTTTAAAAAAACCCTGAATTCTTATGAAAGTTAGAAAGGCCACTACTGCAGGTCTTGTTCCTGGGATGAGATCTCACTATTCTGGTGGTTACCCTACTTTCTACCTTCCTAGAAGGGAGAGAACACGTCTCGATTCCAAACACAGAGCCCTAAACCAAGGCTTTGGTGTATTAAAGAAGACAGTTTCCACAAAAGCACTTCACGCCACTGGAAAAACCCAAGGCTCTCACACATGCCGGCAGCGCACAGAAGAGCCATTGCCAGAAGGGATTCCACTTCCCATGAAGCGAGCAGCGGCAAAGAGGATCCCTGTCAAGAGCTGATCTTCACTCCTTCAGCTTTTGCTCCGTCCCGAAGAAAAGGAGACCCAAGTCATCCCGACAGTGATTTTGGCTCTGCCACCAACTCCCAGCTACTTCGGGGCAGGGGAACCTCAGGAGTCCCTCAATATTTTCACCAGTCTTTAATGAAGTAAGAGGTGAGACAAACCATTTTAGGTAGAGGCCTCAGAGGGTTTCAGACGTCATACAGAAGGGACACTAAAGACTAAGGGAACATGTAACCTGTCTAAGACTCTATAGCCTGTGGCAGCGGTGCCAGCCCGGAGTTCAGATCATTCCACCAGGTGACACTATCTTTTTTGCCTTCACTTTCTCAATGAAACACCCTCTGCATCTCTAATCTCCCTCCGCGTAAATGCCTCCAGTCAACTTAAAGGGGCTGTTGACATTGAAACTCGACTGGAAAACCGGGAAGGGGTAGAGAACAGGGACAGAGCAGTACCCTTACCAGCATGGGCTGCACAGGGGTCATCAGCGAGGCCTGGACACTCAGAGCTCGCCTCTGGCCTGGTTCCTTCTCCTGCTCATTGCGGAGGACCCGCTCCACCACATCCTGCAAGTTGCGTGAGGCTTTGAAGGCTTCATAGGCATTGGGGTCGAGAGCATCTAACCTGGTACAGCGAACAGGAGCAACAAAACAACCACCACTGTCTCTGACCTTACTGTTTTGACAGAAGCCTGTCCTCACAGAGACACGAAAGATCCTAATATATGTTCTAATGTCTAGTCTTCCACAGGAGAAAAGTTCTGGGAAAATTCGGTTCTTGAGATACTGTGCTTACATGGGAGACACCTCAGTAAAGAAGGGACTGGAATGAGCAAGGGATCACACCTTTCGATTCACACCCTTCTTGTACATATTCCATATTTTCAGTTATAATGACTTGTGAGAAGGGTATTGTTATCTCCATTTTACAAAAGAAAAAAATGCAGGTTGAGCTAGGTCAAGCGAAAAAGATGCACAGGAAGGAAGAAAGAATAAGGATTCAAATCCAGATCAGGACTTCGAAGTCCTCACACCAGTCAGCAACAAAGAAAGCTGGCATTCAGGCTGGTACTTACACATGTTTTGCACCCGAGTTCATCTTCAGATCATGTTTGATCAACCTGATGATGCACTTAAGGTCATTGGCTGTACTCCTAGGAAAGATAATGCACATTCAATCTAATATTAAATATTGACCAAATCTTCCTTCCCAAGTGATCCCATCTCCCAAAGCCCGTCCCTCACCTGGCGGCGATGTCCTGTAGGGCCTGCTGCTGGTCATCCTCCTTGGTGAGCTTGGAGAGCTGCAGGAGGAACTCATCTACCTCCTGGATGGTAAGGAGGCTCTTGGCAGCTGGGGGAAAAGACTTGCTCTGCTCAAAGAAGACTCTGATTGTCTCTGACACATCACCCTGTCTCCAAAAACCAAAATGCCACTGCTGTAACCTCAGAGTGGCCAAGGATATCCCCAAACCTCCAGGACTACAGAGGAACCAGAGAATTCAATCACTGCTCCTGCCCCCAACTCACGCATAGCGACCTCACTTCACACAGCACTGACTCCACCTACAGTTCCTGGACGGGGACCTCTATCGCCTATAGGGTCTGACTGGCCATAGCTGAGGAGCAATGCAAGAACTAATCCAGGGCCAAGTCATTTAATTCCTGTTAGAATCTGACCTAGAGACAAATATGGTCATCAGATAATGGGGGTCTTTTGATTAGAATTTTCTATGGTGCCAAGGCTGGAGTCACAAACAAACCAAAACTGAATGGTAAGCTAAGCTATGGAGAGTCTCAGAAGAGACAGCAGGAAGTCTTAAATCTGGGTCCTTGAGATTCAGGCCTATCAAGGTTTAGCAGCAGGACTTCAGTCCTGCTCAGAACCTTGTGAAACTAACAGCTGTAGTCTCATATTCAGCTTCTCTTATACCAGGAGCTTGCTCAAACAGGTTTCAGTTTCCTAGAACAGCATGTGCTCCAACTAGGAAAAAGAGGCTGTAGATGCTTGGCTCGGCAGGGCCCCACCTGGAATGCCGCTACCACTCCTTCCTCTGACCTGTTCTAGGTCTCGTGCCATATCATCTGGGTTGCAGTTAAAAATGCGGCTGAAGAGCTTCACAATCTGCTTATCATTCAAGTTGTAAACGCTCTTTATAACACCTGGCAGCAGCAGCTTCACCGTTAGGTACATGTCACCGTGGAAACCATCTGGAGACAGAAAGAAACGCTGCCTGAGACAAAGACCAACAGAAACAGAAGGAACCAGAGATCTCTATCACGCACCCTGTGAGTTTCGTGATGTCAGCAGAGGCCACAGCATTCAGTGGCTGCTAGTCTGCCTCTAGCTGCAGACAGGCCCCAGGAGGGCAGAGCCACAACTTTCACTCCAGCATTCCCATGGTGAGCATCACTGATGATCAGTGATGATTTGTCAGATGAATGAAAAAGAGCTGGATCTACCTCAAGCTGCGTAAGTGGTTACAAAAGCCTAACTAAACATTCAGGATAGTAAATTTTCCTAGTGGTCAAACGGGAGGGTTTCCCTGGCCTCCTGGGGGCAGAATAAAAGCAGAGGAGGAAAGGTGGCAACGTGCTCTGAACAGAACTGGCTGCAGACTTTGTGAAAATGAAAATGTATGGCTCCTTGTTCAAAATGATTAAGAATTTAAAGATGACAGCAGCAGAGCATTAGACCAGGCACAGGGACCCTTGCAACTGTACAGTTCGCACACCCATGAAGCTAGCCATGGCTCTGCGCTCTCTGGAGGAAAAGCCCATCCAGGAGGTAGCAGGTCTCACCTCCTGCTGAGCCTTTCCTCAGGAAGTCTTGGATGATCTGGGTCTTCGTGTTGTAGCTAGGATTTTCAGCCACCATGGCACATAACTTCCGAAATTCACGTAGCAGACAATCCTTGTGCTTGGGGTTGCATTTGCTTGAGGACAGACTTGTCTTAGGGGCAGGGCTTGAGCAGGCTTCCCCAGAGTTGTTGGGTTTGGCTGTTGGAGAGAAAAATAGCAGAGTTGCTTAATTCTACTTGTTGAGAAGGAAGAAAGAGAAAGAGAAACTAACAGGTACTTTGCTGGTGCTTGATATGTGGTCACTTAATCTCTAAAAATAGCCCTTTGAGTTAAATATCATTATACTCCTCTTACAGGTAAAAAATGGAGGTCAAGTAATTTTCCCCAACCCCACAGTTATTAATGGCAAAGGAAGAGAAAGCAGAGTTGATGTGCATCTCTTTATGTGAACACGTCACCGAAGAATAAAGGCCACCTCTGTGCCAACAGCGTTAGGAGGATCTCGCAGTGCTTGTAAAGCTAACCCAAGAAAAGCTGGGATGAGGAAGGGGGAAGAAATCGAAGGACATGTGAGCCAGTGTGAAAAAACTGCTACTGCAGATTGCCAGAGCTGGAAGAAACTTAAAGATCACCTGGCTCAACTTCTTTTTATAGATGAGACCAAGGCCCGAGACAAGATGACACCCTAGGGACAGAGCCAGCACAAGGACACCAAGACCACTAGATCCCACTAGCGAGCTCCCAACATTGCCAGCCCCTGTCTCTCCCACCACCACCCTCACCACTTTATAGTTTCTGTCAAAATAAAAGGTAGCCAGTGAGCTGGGCTTTCCTCCAGACACCCAAATAATGATGTACAGTAGATCCTTGAATGTTTTGTTTAATATTGTTGTTAGGACATTCATGAGAAAAAAAAAGAATTCCTGCCAACATTGAACAAAACATTATTTGAGGACCTGGTTTCATAATCCATTGTTTTGCTTAAAGTTGCAGGTTCCAAGAACCCACTGACAATGTTAAGTGAGTACTTACTGTACAACTCTTTTTAGTGACTCCCTCTCACCTCCTTGTAAACATTTACAAAGCAAATTTCTTTCTGCAAGCCTGCATCAGAGCTATTTAGCAAGCTGGCTGCTGATGTAAGCTTCTTCTTGCCTGGGCTTGTAAATTATAAACCTATCCTCATCTTGATCTGGAGTCTAAAGAGGATTTTAGGGGACAATCTCCAAAGCACTGACTGATGTCCAGCAGAATGCAAGAACCAGTATACCTCACTTTGCCTCACTCTTCCTAAATTCCCTCTCCAAAATCAGGGCCCTCCCAGAAACATGCTGTCCTACTATCACCTGGGTTTTTCTGTATTCCTATCTTGGCCTACTAGTAAACAGAAAACCAGCCAACCAAGTTTTAAAATAAGAATCCTGTAGTCAGGCACTGTTGCTACAACTAAAGGGTTCTAGTACCAATTCCAAAGTGGGGAGAGGGGTTTCTCCCATACACCCACCAAGACACCAGAACAGTGTCTGGGAATTCAACTCAATTCTGACATTATCTACCAAGAGATGCATCAGATTCCAGTTTACGGTTTTAGTTATACAAGAAACCACCCTCTCGCCCCACTCTGAACCCCACTTCCAAGCTAAGGCTGTTAACCTGCGCTTCTGATCAGCAGCCTCAGACTGGAGGCTCCCGCAGCACCTCCTTGGATTTCAGATGCCAGTCGAAAGTCCAGGTTATTACCGTATTCTGATCCACTGGCTCTGGAGCGAGCTTCCCAGAAACCTCTCTTTGGGTTTGATTAATTTGCTAGAGTGGTTCACGGAAGTGAGCAAAACATTACTTACTAGAATCCCACTGTTTTATAGAGAACGTAATTCAGGAACAGCCAGAAGGAAGAGGTGGCCAGGGCAAGGCCTGTGGGAAGGGAGCACGGGGCTTCCCTACCTTCTCCAGACGTGCCTTTCTCCCTGAGACTCCATGTGTCCAACAACCCAGAAGCTCTCCGACCCGTCCATTTGGGTTTTTATGGAGGCGTCATCACACAGACACAACTGGTTCATCTTCTGGCCCTCATGCTCCCAGGGGGTTGTGGGGTAGGGCTCAAAGCTCCAATCCTCTGAACACGATTGGCTACACTGGCAACCAGCTCCCTTCCTTACTTCCCAAAACTCCCCTCCTTCACATTTACAAGACAGCTTTATCCCTCTCATCACTGATGACATGCCAAGGATTTGGGAAATTCTGAACCAGGAAATGGGGATAAAGGTCAAATGCATATTTTTCTTACAAGTCACAATACTGCAGCAACTTCACCTCTGCTGCTGGTCCTCCTGAAACCCTGCGGAGCAATCAGGGCAAGTGTGGCCTCGGGCACAGCCAGGCCAGGGAGGCCGAGAGGTGGGACAGCTGTCAGCAGTGGCCGGCGTCGGGACCTGTGTCCCCTGACCTCAAACCTAGGCTTGTTGCATGCCTAGAAATCAACTTCCCCCCAAAACTTCTGAGTCCATACGTTTTGGCCTTCTTTCTTTAAGCCAGTCACAAAAATGTCTCCAAATAAGAGAGGAAATAAAAGTGTGTAGAATTTGAACAGACTTCAAGTAAATACTAACTCATAATAAGCATGATGAGCTCAACATCAGTGTTGGTCACATTAAGGCCATCTCCCTTCTTCCATGCTTTCATCTGCACTTTGACCAAGTTGAGAGATACAATTTCTTAACTCTCATTATCAAAAAACAAAGGAGTGGCATGCCCTAGTTGAGCATTTGTTAGTTCCAGCGCCTCCCGCTGAGTGCAGTCCCTGTACATACCAAGGACCCGGGTTGGGGGTGGGGGTAGGGGGAACAACCAAGATGGACAACTAAATAAACATAAAATGTTTCTTCATCCTCTTACTTGCCTTCATTTCTGTTTGTACCTTTCCTTAAAAAGACAAAAAACAAAAACCAAGGGAGTAAAGGGCGGATTGTAATAATCTGTTTCATGTAACTATCTAGGACCAAACAAACATCAATAGCAATTACAAAGAAATGCAATCAAGCGGAGTATTGTATTGTGAATTAGTTATTACCTGTCTCTATTTAGATGGAAGCAAATTACTAATGAGACTAGATAGGACAGAATTTTCAAACTTAACCAGGATCCCAAAGAAGATACCAAATTAAAAAGCAGAGTGATAGGAGCTAAAGCAGCCCTAAGCTATCTTACCTGAAAAGCCCGAAAATTTCCGGGGATTGGTATTGGTGACAAAGGAGGTGCCTTTTGCTGGTGATGTCACTTGGCCAGTGGCTGTCAGCTTAGCCTGGACAGCAGCTTTCTTCTTCGGTGTGCCTGCTGCCCTGGCAGACAGATCTGCAGGATCCCAAGGGAAAGCACCTTTCAGTGAAAGATCCCTGAGAAGCTTAAAGAGGAACCAGCTGCTCTCTCAGTTTTGCCTAAGTTACTGCCTCAGCATTACTTCAAGGCTGGCTAGTGGCTGCACGGTCTTTTTGAGAGGCAATGACGGGGTTTTTTTTGGCGGGGGGAGTGGGTGCAGAGGCAGTGGGATGCCAGGGGTGTGCTTTCTGGGGACAAAAGACCCATTACCCTTTATTTCTACTATAACTAAAATTTTTATCTACATCTCTACCTCTTATACCACATATAATAATCTCCAGGTTATTTGGGAGAAATCAGGAATCATATCTTAATAGATAAAACTTGGGAACCTCAGTTCCATGGAATTTTCCCCAATTTATAGATGAACAAAAAAAGAAAATGATAATAGAGCATGTCAGTTTGGCACAAGCAGGGAAAATTCTAACTGCTGTCATTTAGCTATATGACAGTTTAACTCTACCTTGTATTTTTCTTCCTCTGACTGAGATGGGTCAAGATATAACAAAGGTCCCGAGGCCAGTGACTAAAGCAGGGGAGGGAGCTGGAGAATATGAGCAGCTTTCTTTCCCAGAAGCCTTTTTTCCTCTCAAAGAACAGATACCCATTTTTAGAGCCACTGTTAAGAATCCTCCAACAGTGACCACAATTAAGACATAAATGAAGGTATGGATAATATATTAGAGATGAGGTCACTAGTAGTCATAAAGGACTAACTGAATTTGGAAGCATTAGGGTAAGATTTCTAAAACAGGCACCCACGTGAACATGCATGTACATGTGCATGTATGTGTGCCTCTGTATGTACACGTGTGTGTGTACACACATGCCTATCTTCTAGCTCCGTCTGCTCAGAGGGCTTAGCCTCAAAGACACCTCACGGTACAAGGACGCATGGCATTCAGATTTTGATCTGTAAATCACTTCACCACTAAGAGGAACCAGGATTCTTCTAAGAAATGGTTGATTCCTGTGTTGGGGTAGGATTAAGTCTCATGCCATCCTGTTATCCCAGAGTAAGAAAATACTAGGAAACGTTTTATTTTTAAATGATGTAGCTATATGGGTCACAGAAACCAGTTTGAAGAGGTTTCCAAGTGGACAAATATGGTACAATTAAGTACAGTAAAATAAGTCTCTCTGAAAAAGTAGTAATCAATGCATCTATACAGATAATAAACTGGCAGATAAAAGGGGGTGGTGGTAGGTACTCCAGTCTTCAAATATGTCAGTGCCTTGAACTCTAGGGGAATGTTCCAGATTACAGGAGACCAAAAAGATGTCACAACTAAATACCATATCTGATTCCAAATTGGGGTTCTATACCGGAGGGGAACAAAAGCTAAAAACTATATTATTTGATCAACTGGTAAAACTAGAAATACAGATGGTATATTAAAATATTACAACATGGATATATTGACATTTTTGTTTGTATTATGGTTATGTAAGAGAATATTTCTATTCTTAAGTATACACACTGAAGAATTTAAAGGCAAAAGGCCATGACACATGTTAACTACTCTCAAATGATTCAGGAAAGATCTGTTTTTCCCTAGTGGGTTGAGAGAGGGTGAGAAAGAATGAATGAACATGAACACAACTGATAAAAGAGAGTGTAAAATGTTAACACTAGGTAGCTGTGGGTAAAGGGAATATTAGTGATCTTTGTACTATTTTTGTTCCAGCAACTCTTCTGTGAGTTTCAATTTATTTCCAAAAAAAAAAGTTAAACAAAAAGAACAAAGAAAAGAATTGGACTCTACTATCCTAATCCTTTTTCTCTCAGCCCAGGAAGATGAGAAGCACCACACCTGCAATGTGCTGACTTATCTGTTCTTTCTCATTATCTTCCAGCTCTTCCCAGCCTTCGAGCTCTGTAAGGTCCTCAATTTTTTTGGTGGTGGCACGGGCCCGCTCCAGTTTCTCAAACATGCATTTCACATGGTACCACTCTTTCATATCACCACCAGACTCGGAGAAGGGGTTGGGCACCACTTTGCCGATTCGGCAGACACCCTTCACAATCTTTTCCTTGCATTTTTTGCAGCCAGCTGTGCCACGTTTGGCATAGTCCACACAGAACCGCTGGTCGGCCATCTCACAGGAGCCGCTGCACAGTCCCACATGCGACCCTGGCAAGAGAACAAGGCAAGTACTACGTAGTCTGATGTCGCCTCCCTGGAACGACAGAACAGGCTTTCTTCTGTGAAGGAGGCAATGTCGAAGAAGCAGGCCTGTTTCTGACCACTGGCTGAAGCGTCTTACGTCAGGCCAATGGTGTTCTCGGAATAGGCTCAGTTCTTTTCGGCTGAGCACACGGAGGGCAAGTGGGAAGAGGATCTTAAAAGCCAAAGTCATATAGC
This sequence comes from Solenodon paradoxus, assembly GCA_004363575.1. NCBI lineage: Eukaryota > Metazoa > Chordata > Mammalia > Eulipotyphla > Solenodontidae > Solenodon > Solenodon paradoxus. The sequence goes on from RJWH01003072.1 coordinate 35,471, forward strand.
TGCATGGAGAGGCAGAAAAGGGCAAATATAAATAAGGTGCTAGGCTTCCTTCCTCAGAGACCAAAATCCTATATAGTCCATGCTGACTAATCAACCTTCTCAAAAGTAGTAAAGACTCACTGCCCGAAGGATGAAGAATTCCTATTTAGGAAAATCCAGTTTGAAAAAAGTGTGTTCAATTAACCACTCATATACATCTAGTATCAAAATCAAGAAAATCCAAACGATATAAAAGCTTTTCTCAGGTCATCGGCAATATCATACTCACAGTGGATGATGCCCACTAAGCATTATAAGACCCTGAAGTTTCTTTCTAAAGAAAATTACAAGAAAAATTGCACTGTTTATGAACTTAAGGTGACGTTTAATCCTCAGAAAATAACTGATTTAACCAGAACCCTATTTTGAGAGGCAGTTAGTAGGAGCCTGGAACCAGAATGCTTGGGTTCAAATCCTGATGTTGGTAGGTTACCCAACTTCTCTGTTTCTCAGTTTCCTCAACTGTAAAACATAGATAAGAGTACCTCACTCAAGGAGTTATTGCTCCGAATAATGTCTTTAGAACAGAGTTGGGGCATAAAACAGGAACTCAGTAAATGTTAGCTCTTAGTATAACCGATAAAGCACTTATCCTTTAAGCAGATTCCCCTTGTGCAATTAGCCTGTTTACAATCAAACAACTTGAGTCAGGGAATGTGAACTGGACAGCAAGAATCAAAGAAACGGATATATCAATCCAAATGGAAACCGGGATGACCATGACAGGTATCCCCCACCTTCTTACATTGGTATTTTTAAACTATCTTGACAGTTCCAATTTTAAATACGCTGGAATTATTTTTAACGTGCACACTGCTCAGAGGTGAAATTGTTATTGGATGATGATAAAAAGCAGGTTTTTCCTTACGACGATACAACACAATGCAGAGGAGAGCAGGTGGAAAGGAATCGGGGATGGTAGTAAAGTGTGTATCATTCATTATGTTATCTTTGAGAAATACCTTAAAATCACTGAGTCTGTTTTCTTATTCCTAAAACAGAGGAAATAATACCTACCTCATGGGATGGTTGGAAAATTAAAATCTGGCTGCTGGGGCGGGGGGCGTATAAACTTCTTGAAAATGCATACAAAATATGCACATTTGTAAATGCAAATTTTGGGGTAGAGAAAGTCCATAATTTTCATGAGCTGCACAAAGGCTTTCTAACCCCAAGAAGTTAGAACAACCACAGAAGTGAGTTATCGCGCGCCCGTTGGAGGAGATCAGAACACGGCTGCAACACTTTCATTTAGAAGAGCTATTTATGAAGCGCCGCCCCCCAAGAAAGGAGGCGACAAAGTGGCCCAGGCCCGACGCCCGGGAGGCGCTGGACCACGAGGAGACACAAAGGTGCTCGGAGGAACCCCGTCGGCCCCCAGCCCCCATCGGTCGCAGCCCAGCACTGCACCAGAAGGAACCGAGAAGGACCTGGCTGGGGCCTACACGCAGCCGGACAGCCTCGGGCGGGGGAGCTGCACTGGGCCGAAGTCAGAGCCCTACAACCGCTTCTCCAGGAGGGCAGGCAGGGGCTGCGGCCCGGTGCGGACGCCCGGGGACGCTGGGTGGGCAGTGCCAGCACCCCGCAAGACGCAGCCCCGGGCTCGCGCAGGGCCGGTGGCGGGAAGGGACAGAAGCGCACAGACGACCGTGCCGTCAGCGTGCGGCCCCAAACTCCCGCCGACGCCGGCGCAGCGCCCCCCGCGGCCCCCCGGGAGCCGCGAACCCAACCCCGTGGGCTCCCGGGGGGCGCCACGTCACGGAGGGTGTGCCCCGGGCGCCGCCGGCGGGCGGGGGAGAAGCCGAGGGCAGGCAGTGGGTCCCGGGCCGCCTCCCTCCGCGCAGCCGGCCGCGCCCCACTCACCTGCTTCCCGGGCTCGGGTGCTCGCCGCCGGCCTCGGGACCCGGCGCCCACAGGCCGCGGGCAGCCCGGGACGGTTGTAACGGCTGTCCCTTTAAATCCGGGTCCTCGTGCGGGAGGCAGCGCGCAAGCGCAGAGGCCAGGCCCTTGCCGAACTGCGCGACGCGTCCCCGCCCCCCGCCGGCCACGTGGGCTGCGGTGCGACTCGGCCGCCTGAGGCCCTGGAATCGGTCGGTGATGCTGCGCGCTGGCCTTCCGGTCGCTGGGCCTGGGTGGTTACGGGGGAACCTAGGACTCCCCTCCTGATTTTCTCCTAATTAAATATCTTAACCTTGGAAATATAGGTTAAAAACTCATTGTTATGGGGGCGGGGCGGAGAGCTAAAGCTCAGATCACTCACCCTTTTTACTCACTAGTCCCTGTTTTGTGTTCTGAACAGTGCCTAGCACAGTTAGTATTCAATAAATATTGAGCTGAAAAGGCACTAGATAGATATAAAATGTAAGAGAGTGATGGGGGAGCAATTCCTTTACTGCATACAGTTTAAAGTGCATTGTCTTTTATAAACATCAGGACAGCTTTTCCAGAGAAAACTGCCTTTTGCAGGCAGGCAGGAAGAGAGAGGAGGAAGAGCATTTGTTTAGCATTTTTACTTAGTTGTTCACACTGATTGTTTCCCCCACTGGACCTAGGCGGATGTAGCCTGTGCTCCTTCAGAGGTCATTGACCTACCGGCTCTTCTACCCTGCCTTACCAAGGATGACTTTCTAAGTTCCCTTTGGAGACCATCACTCATAGGTCAAGATGGTACCCTAATATTTTCATGAATAGGATCCTGAACATTTTGTTCGACATTGGAATGCATTTTAAATGTTTTTTTCTCCTTGTTACTAAAAGCTTTCAGCAACTATTTCAATATTATTTTTCTTGATCAGAACAAAACAAAACAGCATGGCTATTTTAACAAAAGATTAGTGGGTTCACAGAAGGCAATTGAATTTGTTTAGGATCTAGGAAGGCAAAAAATTGAGCATTGTTAGAGGGGTCAGCAAAGATCTGATCCTGGAAGGAATTCTATTCTAAGTGAAAAAGAGCTCGCCTTTATTATATAAGTGATGTTGGGCCTTATGGAATAGTAACCGCTGTTGAAGCTAGATAGTGGAGAGATGAGGCAAGGGAACCCATTAAAAGGTGCTTGCAGTGACCCAGGTAAGAGATGAAAGTGGCTAGTTCAAGCTCAGGGTGGAGAGGAAAGTGCATTTTTGATAACATTTAGATTTAAAAATCTCTTCTAGATAAAGTCTCATTTATCTAACAATGAAATGAGGATAACTTGAGTGAGGAAGATAAAGGTTGCCAGCAACTGAAATGGAAAATAAAAAGGGAGGAGAGAGTACTTAGGGGTAAAAGGAGTAGTTTTGTTTGCATATATTAAGTTTGGTAGGCTGAGACCAGCCACAGTCCCACTACCTGAAGTAGGGCAAAGTCTCTGCTGGGTTGCAGAAGGAACAGTCTTTGGGATTGAAAGGTCACTGAAGGCTCACATCCTAGCTCTAGTAGTTGAGTGATCCTGAACATACCTGTCCCTGCATTTATGTGTTGTTTTGAACATGCCTTTCACTAGCTTTTTCCCTGACCCTTTGCTGTCCAGTGCTGGGATTCGCTCCTGGGAACACGGGAGAGGAGGGGGAATCTGCAAGAGATTGAGAAACTCAGAGAGAGTGAGAAGATAGAAAGATGGGGTCAAGAGGTCAACAGTCTCATGGGCTGAGAACCCTGAACATTCTGCCTTCCACCTATTTATTGAGTTCATACACGGCACAGAATTGCCTCAAACAGCTTATACAAACATAGATTTGCTCTTGCAGCCTTTTGTTTTCTAACTACATAACTGTATCCATCTTGTTTTGGCAGGTGAACAGTTATAGGAACACTGCCCCAGCGCTTTCCCACGGTGACCCAGGCCTGGTGCTCTGGGCCTGGTGTTCTTTGTTGTTCAGCCAACTCTCACTTTGTCCTTGCTCTGCTTTCTACCCACAACAGCCCAATGCTGTCATCACTGGCCGCTTGTGCCTGTTGAGCATTTGAAAGGTGGCTGGTCCAAATTGGGGTATACTGGCAGTGTGAGATATACGCTGATGGCAAATATCACAAGAATAAATTTCTGTTGACTCCACGCTGAAGTGATATTTTGGACATGTTGGGTTAAGATATATCGATATATAAAATATATTATTAAAATGGACCTCAACCATTTGTTTTGACTTTTTCGGAAAATGTGACAAGCAGAAAATATAAAACTGCATTCACGGTCCACATCGTAAGTTCTGTTCACACTGCCCTAGACTTCAAGCCAGTTTGTGAAGGGTGACATCTGTGCCTTAGACATCATCCTCAGTGCCAAGCATAGTATCATTCACAGAGTGGGCTCTCTGCAGATGTACTGAATAAATGAATGAAGCCCTTGAGTGATGGCATGAATGAATGAAACCGAGTGTGATGAGGTCCCTAAGGAGAGTGTTCATTGTTTTGTATCTTCGACAATGCTCGATACAAATTTGTAAAAATACTCAGGTTCTAAATGTTCGTTCTACTTGAATAGAGCCTCAAGGACCCCCTAATGATCTCTCTGAAGCAGAATTAGGTGGAAAGGCTGGCATTTCCTTCAAGAAGTGGAAATTTCAACCAAGGAAATGAGGTAATTTGTGGTGGGAATAGCAATGCTTTGGAGTCACAGGCTTTGCTTGAATAATGTTCCATCGCTGAGTGTATAACCTTCATCTATTCTCTGGGCCTCAGTTTTCATGGTGAAATGGGAATAAAAATACCTTTTAAGATTGTGTGTAATAATTAACTGAATTAAATGTGATGATTGACATTAACTTGCAAATTGTTTGGCACTTAGAGGAGTTTCAGTAAATGTGCATGTACCGCTACGCCCCACTACCATTGACTCATTCAGTCAGTTCTCAATCAAGTGTTTACTGAGCACCTTCTCTGTCAGGCACTGTTCCAGCAACTGGAATACTGCAGTTAAATAAAACAGACAAAAATCTCTGTCCTCATGGAACTCACATGCCAGTGTGGGAGGCAGTTAATAAGCAGGTAAGTAAAATGCATAGTAAGAAAGATGATGATGGGTGCTAAGGAGAAAAAGGAGTGCCCTAGGTCGGCTAGGTGGTGTTTAGTCTTCGTTTTGTAGTTTTTGTTTCCTATCCGCCAGTCATAAGCCCAGGTCATTGGGTTTTACATGGCCTGCACTTCAGCCCCTGAACCACAGGGGTCCAACAGTCTTAGTTTTTAGTATAGTCATCAGGAGGGCCTTATGGACCGTGGGGAAAGGGAACAGTAAGTAAAGACCCAGAAGTCAGGTGTGTCTGTCCTTTTTGTTTTGTTTAAATCCACAAGGAGATGGGTATGACTAGAGCAGCAGTTGAGAAGTCTTTTTTTTTAACTAGCAGTTGAGAAGGTGAGAAGAGCTGGATATGGGATCACAGGGTTGTTGGGTCCTTGGGTCTTGTAAACCACTGTGAAGATGCTGACTTTTCTTGTAGATGAAATGGGAAGTAGTAGATCATACGGAACAGAAGAGTACATGATCTGGCTCAGATTTTATCAGGCTTGTTATCACTGGCTGTTGTGTAGAGAAATTGGGAGATGAATTAGGCAACTACTGTGAACATGGGAGAAATGAGGGCATTTTGGATGGTAATAGTGAAAGTAGTAAGATGTAACCCAAGGCGCAGGGGCCAGTAGGGGATCTGTAGATGGTTTTGGGGGTGTCTTTGAATCCCTTGAAGTGTTAGATATGACTTACCTGCATGTAAGTGTGTTTTTAGAGGGAGAGCTGTTGGATGACCAAAGTAGTTTCCTGTTTGAAGAACTACCTCGGTATGAATAGCTCCTGCCTGCTCCTAGCTTTTCAAAGTCCCACAATTAAGACCTTTTAGACCTTGACCCTAAATCCTCCAGGGCACGGAGTCTGTGACTCTCAGAGTTTTACCACCCCTTTTAAGGCTGTTTTTAAACTTTGCCACCTCTGATTTCTGGTTTAAATGCATCAGGATTGTTAAGGATAAAAATCACATGGAAATGGGTAGATTCTGTTAATTTTTTATGCTATGCACTATGGAAGCTTGGAAGCCACAGGCAGGAACAGGGAAAAGGCTTCACACTTCCTTAGAGACGGTGCAGGGCACTCTTGAGGTTTATGCTCAGTGGATTGCTTTTTTAATAAACTCTAGTCTATGAATCACATAAATGTCAGTGCTGAGAGCCCATTTTACAGTTTGGTTTGCTTAATAGTCACACAATTAGAATAAGTTGAAAAAAAAGGTAGTGGTGTTTGCCAGGATAAATATTTAAAAGGGAACAGCTGTAGGAAGACATCATAATTCAAATCAGCCCTGGACTCTTCATTCTCAAAGGCTGTGGAGGTTGGTTCTTAACCAGACAGGTTTCTTGATCTTTCCTTTGAATATTTTTATGTTGCAGCTGCCCGGTTGAGGTAGGACAGAGCCGAGAATTGTCTAGTGTGTCTTTGGGGATAACAGACCCATGGCATAGAAATGGGGCTCTGGGTTAGGGTTAAGGTCACAGATACTGAATGAGGGAGATTCACATTAGTTCATTATACCTCAATTTAAACAAAAGTACTCAACGAGTGTTAATTATTCAGAATTATTGCACGCTTATGTTCAGACACTGCTCAGCAATGTGTGGGTATATATGTTTGTTTAATTTTCATATTAAACCTATGAGGCAGGTTCTATTATTAACAAAGAACAGGTTACATTATTGCTTTCAGCATTGGTGTCTGCCATTTCAAAATTACCTGAATAACCTGGCTTACAGTAGATGGAACTTACTTTTGAAATCAGTGCTAGGCTTGATCCACTTATTAAAAAGAAAGAAAACGAACAAATTAGACCTTACCAAGAACATAGACTTGCCACTGAATGAGTGGACTGTTGAGAAGGCTGAGGAAATCAACCAGCCAGCTACTGAGTCAGATGTAAATGTTGTCAAATGGGTTGCCTGCCACAACTTTGTAAAAAGGCAAATAGGATGCTGAAAATTTAGATTGTTCAAGAAAAGAAGAAACGTGCCTGGAAAGTTGACACCGAGAAGAGATGGGACCTGTAAAGCACTACGGGATATGTGTGACTTGCTAGAGTTCTTCAAGACATTTGAGTCTTCAGTTGAATTTTTATCAGAAGACAAGGAGAGGGGTGGGGAAATTGGGTGAAAAGGGTCAATTATATGATGAAGGGTACAATTGGACTATTGACGGTGAACTTAATATGGTACACAGAGATGTCGATTTGTGACGGTGTATGTCTTAAACCTACATATTGCTGTGACACAATGTTCTTTCAGTTAAAAAAAGAAAAAGACATCTTGAAAATAGTCATGTGTGGCGCACCCTGGTGGGACAGTGGTTGGGCACAGGCCACACACATCCAAGGTCCCGGGTGCACTTCCTGGGACTGGCGGGAACAAACAAGATGGACAACTAACGAAAACAAATAAATGCTTCTTCCTTCCCTCTCTCCCTGTCTGCCTGCCTCTGCTTGCCTTCATTCCTGCCTGCACATTTCCTTTAAAAACAATCATGTGATCACCTTCCACAGGATAGGTTTTTAAAGTAGTTTCTAGAACAATGTGAGGGAGTAGAATTCAGAGTCCTTTCTTTAAACAAACATTAGGTCCTCTTAAAAAAAAAGAACTTGTTTCTTTATTTTTCTCACCCTTTCATTTGAAGGGCTCTAGAATCTGTGGATTAAAGAATGAATTCATAACTGAAAGGAAAATCCAGATTAAAAGAAAGTGTTGTTCAGGGGGCAGGATGTGTGATCATATATTTTATGAAGAGTAAACCTGTACATCTAAAACATATTGGTTTGTAAATCAAAGTTATCTCAATAAAATTTAAAAAAATAAAGAATTGGCTTAGTTTTACCCATCATCTCTGTGTTTTCCTAATTGAAGACGATAGAGCTTTTTAGAAATGAGTTTATTTTGCTCTTTCTTCTGACACATTAAATTTTACTTTGGAGTGGGAGTCTAAACTTCTTAGATCACATAAAAGGACCTTTATAATCTAGCCCCAGTAGATTTCCTGAGTCTAACCTCTTACTAATCCTGTGTAATCAATGTTAGTTCTCTAACATTCTGTGTACTTTTATGTCTTTGTGTCATTGTCATCCTTAGTCTACAGTTCTTCCTTCCTTCACTGCTTGGGAAATCTTACTCATACTTCAAGGCCCAGTTCAAATGCATCTCCTCAGAAACCTTTCTTAACCAACTCATATCACATTATAGTTTCATACACCTAGACAGGTGCTTCTCAAGGTGGGCATTTAGTAATGTCTAGAGACATTTTTGGTTTACACAGCAACGAGGGTGGTGATACTACCACCGGTGTCTAGAGGTAGAAGTTCAGGATACTGCTAAACATCTCACAAAGAACAGTCTAGCTCCCTAAACCAAGAATTACCCAGCCTCAAATGTCCACTGTGCAGACATTTGAGAAACCGTGATCTAAACTGAGATCCTTTGGTTCAGGACCACATCTAGCTCATCTGAATCCCCAGGATTCATACATTAGGTGCTCAGTAACATCAGATATAAAGAAGACAGGGAGTGAACGAATGGGAGCACGTGAGTGTAGGTCTTCTTGAGAAGTAGCTCGACTTACTCCAGACCTACTGCTACTTCTACATTCATCAGAACACCTCTAACTTTCCTTGCATTTTCCCTCTGAGGATCATGATGTGGAGGAAAGGCAGTGCCCTAGAATACAGTAACCATGTAGTAATGGTAGTAGTGATAGTAATGATAATAATAGCTAGTTAACAGTATGTGCTTGCTATAGGTATGATGCACACTAAAAGCATCTCAGAAGGTAAAACTTACTGTCCTTGGTTTGTAGCTGGGGAAAGTCAGGGTGCAGTAATTTGCCCAAAGACACATTGTTAAAAATCGGGCCACAGGGCAGCATGTAATTCCTATTTACCAGGCAAAATGTCTGGGAACTGAAGTCATCATTCTTGCTCCCATCAGACAGCACTAAGGGTACATTTTATTGCTGGTGAAAGGGGAAGAAGGCAGGGCAGTGGAGAGAATATGATAATAAACTTCAAAAAATATAAATTTCCAATCCTGTTAAGGTCTTTCTAAGTTCCTTCAACTCTGGCAGCACCTTCAACTCTGGCAGCACATTTCCCTTACCTTACCTGCTATTTTGGGAGATCTCTCCCATTTCTCACATTTCATTATTAAACAGTAGAAAGAATACTGGACTAAGAATCCAGTTCCATCTAATTTTGCATTACATTTAACATGCCAAGTAACATTGGACAAATCGTTTGATGTCTAAAATGGAGGTGATAATAGTTTTACTACTCTGAGGGGTGTTGAAGAAAACAGGAAGGTTGGTGAGAAAAAAAACTCAGTATGCAAATACAAGTTAACGTTAAATAATAATGATGCAAAGTAATAGGAAGAACAGAAACTTTGAGATTATTGCCTTGAGCAAGTTACTTCACTTCTAGTGTCAGTTTCCTGATTGTAAAATGAAGATATTCTATACTTTGCGGGTTGTGTGTACATCAAGGGTGTACGTCAAGCCCAGCATAGTGCCAGACGCAAGGTAGGTATTCCAGTAAATGGTAGCTATTATTAGTAATAACCCGACAACTTGGCTTGGTTGACATTCTATTGTAACTGCATTTGGCAGAGTAACAAGCAAACAAACCATACACACACACACACACACACACGCACAACGAACACAACCATCACTGTCATCAACCACCCCATCAGTGTGGTCCTCTGAATTCTCCTAAAGGTGACTGCTGGCTCCCAAGTGCGCTTGAAGCTCGCCAAATGCTGTTAGCAAAATACAGGTGCAGCCAGATGGAACGCCTTTCCTCCTCTGAGAGACTGGGAGTGATTTTGATGAAGGGTGACTGAGTGCTAAGCTCATTCTGAAATAGCTTTGACTGCCAAGTGACAGGAGGTGTGAGCCAAATGAAATGGTGATGGCAGAGGGGACTGAGGGGTGAGAGCAGCTGGGAAGCAATGTTTACTTGCTGACTCTTTGATCTTACTCTGCTATTTCCTCCTCTCCATTGAAGGAGCCACTAGGCAATCAGGGACGGCCACTAGTTCCTGCTGACATATGGACATCCTCTTTGCTTGTTTGGGGCCATGAAGAATTCTCATTAGCTACTAAGTGAGGAGGTGGCCCAATTACACACAAGAGGCTGTTGTGTATACCTCCTAGTGTTGATGCTCTCAGAATAGGCAAAGGCTTCATGTCTAAGTGACGGGAGACACAAGGCAGGACAAGATTTCTTAGTCCTTTGTTGAAGGCTCTGAACGGACTTTTCTTCTGGTCCATGAGTCACCTTATCTTTCTACCACTTTACCAAGCACCATTCTGCTATGTGGGCATTCATTCAACTCTATATATTAAGCTCTATGTGTCTTCGATTACTGTAGATTGTGAACAAGAGAGATGAGCTCCCTGCCCTTGTGGAGTTTACATTCTTGTGGGGAAAGAGATATATTTCTGTACAAATAAACTAGCTTCCATTAGTGGTAAGTTTAATGAATTCACAGAATAGTGAGTGACAGGAGATGGGGGAATGGCGTTTTATGGTTGTTATGTCCCTGAGAAAGGGACATCAGGACTAAGAACTCAGTGAGTCTACCAAGCTATCTGAAGATGGGTTCTAAGCAGGGGAAACTGCAAGGCACAGTCCTAAAATGGCTTGAGGAATAAAGTCAGCCAGCGAGAACTGGGAAATAAAGAATAAAAGGAGAGGATGTAGCAAATGAAATCGTAAAGTGAGGGCCTATGGATCATACTAGACCAGAGTTTTCTGAGAAAACAAGAATAATCTGGACTTGCAGTGTCTCTGACCACACCATGCCACTATTCCTGAAGAATAAACAATTTCCAGTAGGAGCAGTTATGCTCTCCTGTCCTTGAACAGGGCTGGCAGTTATCAGTTCACAAGTAGTAAACATTTGAATTAGCAGCCTCTAAACACTATGCAGACTTAAGGATCCTGAATTCCAGTGTGGTGGAAGCAAACAATGAAGGGTTTAAGTAAGTGACTTCGTCTAAATTTTCCAAAGATCACTCTGACTTTGATTGGTAACAGATTGTAGCCAGTATTAGGGGAACAGGCAAGAACTGACACAGGAGAATGCTGGTGTTGAGGACCAGTGGAAACAAAGAAGTGGAGATTCTGGGCATATTTTAGAGGCAGAGCTGCCCTGACTTAACTCATGCTTTAGATATGGGAGATAAGAAAAAGTAATAAAGGATGACTTCAAGGAGAAAGGTCAAGGCTGGGGATACAAATTGGGAATCAACAGTATATTCATTATGTTTGCACCAATGGGAATGGATAAAATCACTGAGTGGAAATGTAGATGGAAAATAGAATGCAGAGCTGAGGGACTGTCCTCATTACTCCATACTAACCTAGTGACTGTTACTATAAAGATTTTAGCCTATTAAATACTTTTTTCATAATTTTAATTCACATAGCCTCTTATTTTTTCCCTGGTGTGTAAAAAGTAGTCATTACTTCCATCATTAAGTGAAATCTATGTGAAAGCATTTTGTAAATTTTAAGGCACTGAACTGTACATTGGAAAACTAGTTTGTATATCACCAGTTTTCTTCCTTCCAATTTTGGGGAACTGTATTAAATTGGTAAATGAAGTGGACAAAGGATTACCTTTGTAGCACTAACAATAGTTCTAATAGAATGTTGACTGAATTAGGGTTATCTAAAGAGAACAAGTGATTAGAAGAAATCCTTGGGACCAGTTCTTACAATTTGGGAACACTGGTGGTATTTGTGATTTAATGCAGACATATTTGACTCAGCTCAAAGGAGTATAAAGCTCTCCAACTGTGGAGGATCAGGAAGCATCCACTAACCCCTGTGGCTGCTTATATTAAGTTCAGGTCCAACAAAGTTTCACTTAATTTTGGCAGGTCCCATGATTCATGCTCTGGAATATATAACATTGGGATCAGATTTCAAGGACTTTTAGCCAATGGAGATTTATGTGAAGTAACATTTACCTGGCACTCTTTTAAGTTCTTCTTTGTTATAATTAAGGACTCAACGACTTCAAGGATACTGGATTGTTAGAGAACACTCCGACTCCTTAGGGAATGGCATTCAAGGTCCTACAACATGGTTCATAATCTACCTTTCCAATCTGAACTCCCATTGTTGTCAGGAATGAAAAGTGGTCTGCTCACTACCTCTTAAGCATGTTTCATTTTTCCCACCTGGATCTCTTTCTCTTTAAATCTGTGCTGTTCTTTATAACTATTATTCACATATGGTTGAGTGCTTGAAATGTGGTCAGTCCAAACTACATATACACCTAGGTTTCAAATATGCAGAACCACCCAAATATAAACGTTTCCCTAGTAATAGTTAAAAACTGATCACATATGGAACATTAATATTCTGGACATACTGCATTAAATAAAATACATTAAAATGAATTTCACATTTCTGCTAACTTTTTTCATGTAGCTACTAGGAAATTTAAAATATTTAAGTGACTTGCATTTTTAATGAATAGTGTTCCTCTAGATAACTAGCCTAGCATCTTAGGCCAACATAGAACTTGGCCCACCATTGAAAATCACCTTTGTATATTTTCGCATTCTGAAATAACAGAGCGACGAATGTGGGTTTACAGGCAGATTTGAGGTAGGCATGTCCTCTACATTACTAAACTGAAGTTGCTATCTCCAATTAACTGATAGCTTAAGAAATAAAGACTCTGTGTCAAGGGTGGCAGGATAATTATTAATTTGTGGCACATCTAAGACTCACTGGTTTAGTCAAGAGAAACTTTGGGTTAAGGAGATCAGTCATACTCTGCATATATTTTTCTCCATGTTTCCCTAAAGCCTGCTTTTGAAACAGACTACTCAGTGAAAGAATGGAGTAACAGAGTGACAGATGTGTTTATGAGTAGTGCTCTCAAAAACCCCTTGAACCTTCCTGAGTTTGATTTAGAGAGTCAGAAGTCATATATATCCCAAATAGCACACTGGGTACTCATCTAAAAGTCTGTCTGCTAGTCTGACTTCTATTAATTTATAAATTCCCAAACAGAATTACTAAGTAAATATATATTTAACTTTGTACAAAATTTACAGCTTACAGATTTTACAACTCAAAATTATACATTTAAATCTGTATAGATGCGAAAAAGTGGGTATTTCGGTATATAATAATAATAAACTTCAAAAGTTTCAAAAACAACTTGACCTCAAAATTTTCCAAAGTGCTATCCCTCACAGGCTCATAGTAACTCAACAACGCGGTTAGGTAACCACATCTTTAGGCATGGAGTAACTGATATCATACAGAGAGATGGCACTATTTATACAGTTGTAGAGGGTGTTAGAAATCTTGGGTTTTTGAAATTCTATAACAAAGCCCCTTTCACCCTCCAGTCCTGAGATAACAGATCCTGTAGTTCTCCTTCATCATCGCTGTCAACATTCTCCTCTTCCTTTTTCTGCAGTTCTTTAATGGTCAGAACCTCTTTAAGCTTATTTTTTATTTCATCCTGACGATTCCGCAGGTTTTCCACTCGACGGTAACACTCAATCTGCTCATCAATCTCTCCAATCTGCCGGTCCAGCCGTCCTTCTTCATCCTCTTCAGCAACTATGGCTTCGGAAATTGTGTTCACCTGTCTCATGGCTTTTTGAAATTCGTCCCACTCTTTGTCCATCTGATCTTTTGGGGCATCGACCTTTCGTACCTTAGCATCTATCTCGGGATCATCAAAAAAACCTTCTGGCAGTGCTTCTGCGGTGTTTTCTCTCCTTTCCACGACTTTTTCGTGTATTTCTGCTTTCTCAATCGACCCTGAGTGTGGAATTAAAGGGGCCTTCGGAGGATTTGTATCCGAGAAATTGCTGGGCAGCATACTATTTGCCGCCTCGCGCGAGGAGGAAAATGAGTGTTCCTTGCTCTGTGTGTCTGTAGCAGGCTTGTTGGCGTCTCCCTTTTTAATCTCGTCTCCCTCCTCCTCCTCCTCGTCCCCTTCATAATCAGGGAGTAAACCGAGTGCCGAAGTCTTACTGAGGGTCGCTCTATTGCTCTCCTTTCCCGCTTTGTCAACGTTGGTGGGTAAAGCGGAGGTGGACGGCTGTTCCTGAAGCACCGGGGAGGCCTTCGCTTTTTTGGCACCTTGGTTATCTGCGTCTGGCACCTTCCTCTTGGCGGAAGGAGGCACCGCGCTGGCGGTCCGACCCTGGGTAGCTTCCTTGGCGCCTTTCAGCTCGGCCACCTTCTCTCGGTGTTGTTTTCCCAGGACGTGAGTCTGCCACAGCAGCTCGCTCTTCACCGGGGCGTTACACAGGACACAGCTCAACTGCCCCAAACGGTTGTACTTCGCAAATGGAGACTCTATCCGTTTCCGGTTGCCGCTCAGCCGTTGCTTCTCCTTCATCAGCCGCCGCAGTTCGTCCTGATTGACCACTCGCTTCCCGGCCGAAGTCTGAGCTGGAGCGGAGGACGCCATCTTTGCGATTAAACACAGAGCGAGTTGGTTTCCGTCTTGGCGATGCTTAAGGACGTCACTTCCGATCTGGGCGCTGATTGGCTGCTGTTTGGGGGCGTGTGCCGAGGCGCCGGGTTTCTCTCCGCGGCGGTTAGGCTGTGTGTGGCTGGCAGGTCCGCTCAGCTGTCCAGCTGTGGCTGCGATAAAAGCGGCAAACCCCAAGGCTGAAGTGGCCCGGGCCCAGGCGGCGTTGGCCATCAATATATGTGCCGCCCGAGGGCTGCAGAATGTGCTGAGGACCAGCTTGGGTCCTAAGGGCACCATGAAAATGTGAGGCGGCGGGTGGAGCGGCGGTTAGGGCGCTGGGAGGTTGCTGGGTGTTGGGGCTCAGTGTGAGGCAGACGTACAGCTAATAGATTGGAGCGCATTGGACGTTTCAGAGGCCTGCTTATCCGCGTCCTCGTTCCTGCCTTGAGGTCGCCTCTTACCTGACGGGCAGGGGCAGTGCGGATGAGGAGGGGACTCTGCCTCCGCCTCCCCCCCTTTTGTTAAGGTTCCTATGCATTTAGAGAGTTTGCAGAGTGTCTCATTAGAAACAAGCCATTTAATTCTGCCTTTAGATTGTTTTTTGTTTGGCAGTGTTTCACTTTTCTAGTGGAAAGGATACCGGTTTTGGAGCCTGGCAAGTTACTTCAACCCTCTGCTTATTGTTCTTCATATCTAAATATCTATCTATATGTAGATATATCCGCATGTATATATATATATATGTATATATATGTAAAATTCGATATATATTTAGTTCGCACTAGTAGTTTCTTTTTTCTTTCCTTTTTTTTTTTTTTTTTTTTTTTTAAAGGCAGGAATGAAAGCGAAATAGGTAGGCAGGCAGGAAGAGAGAGGAGGAAGCATTTTTATTTATTTTCTTTAGTTGTTCATCTTGGTTGTTCCCCCACCCCGGGACACGAACAGGATTCCTTGGGTTGTATGTCGACTGCTCTTGGCCAGAAGCGGCGACCCAACCGCTACACCACCAGGGTGTACCAAAATAACTTTGGTTAGAAGAAAGGGAGGGGAAGACGAGTGAGGACAAGGCATCTTAGCAGAGATACAGCCTCAGAGGAATGAGCAAAATAAATATTAATGGTAAAAGAGGCCACTTATGTACTAATTGGTCTGTTAGGAACAAAAATGACCAAGATACCGTTTCTGTTCTTAAGGATACCGGATAAAGATGAATGCTAATGATGCATATAGCTGAGCCTTCAACAAAAGGAATGAAAATTGGCAAATCCACTTGGGGGATTTTCTTTGGGCATTACTTTTCATTGGCCCTCAATATTTGTGGTTTGGCATGGTTCACATTCAGAGGGCCGCCTCTAAGGAACCAGAGAATCATGCAAATACCAAAAAACTATAAATTTTTGAGGGAGTTAGAAGTTACATGTGGATTTTCAGTCTGTTATTGGCAGGGAGTTGGCCCCTCTAACCCGTGGTTTTTCAAGGATCAACTGCATATGATTATACAGAGGAGAGAGTCTAAATAATGGGATAAGGGAGGAGGAAAAGTCTCTCATAATAGCTTTTTTTTTTTAAAGAAAGGTGCAGGTAGGAAGGAATGCATGCGAACAAGCAGGCAGCTGGAAGAGAGGAGGAAGAAGCATCTATTTTAAATCATTGTTCACATTGGTTATACTTCACCCCGCAACCCCCGCTTGAGAACCCAAAGATGTACATGGACTGCCCCTTTAGAGGTGGCAGACCAAACAGCTGCTCTTATAATTTCTAATTTTTGTTGAGGGTCGTTAAAGAGTTATAGAGTTAACCAATTGGAGAAGGGAGTAAAGGCCTTCTAGATAGAATAGCTTTGGGAAGGAGAAAACCCAATGGTGAAAATCCAACAGAAACAAAAACAAACATGCATTAAGGAAATCACAAAATTTGCCCAGAGGTCTTATTTGGTAGGCAAGGCAGGAAAAATAGACATAAGTCATACTGGGAAAGATCAGCTATTGTACTGCTAAATAGTTTGAATTTTTACCTTGAAGGTAAAAGAGAGCATCAAAATCATTGAGGGATTTTTTTGATTAAAGAACTGACTGAGTCACATTGCCTTTTAGGAAGATAAATGTAGTATGGAGGGTAGATTCAAATTCAGAACTCTTAGAACGCTAAGTAGTCCAGACTAGAGATAGTAATGAAAATGGAGAGGAGTGGGGTAGATGGAGACATGTAAGTTGTAGAATTCACAGAAGTTTATCTAAGTTGAGCTAAATTGAATGAATGTGTGGTAATGTTTCACCAAAATAAAAAATCCTGTAGGAAATTCACAAATTTGTGTTGTTTGTTGACTTGCAATTGCTCTTCTTTGTCCAAACCATTATGTATTACTCATTAACTGCTCTTACGCTTGTGGATACACTATTATGAAATTGCCATCACAGTCTAGAAGTTATTCTGTGGGCTGCAAGGGTAATTATGATGGTCTCTCGGCATGTTAAGGATAGAAGTTTTCAGAGCCCTATTCCCTGTTTAAAAGTGGAGTGGCAAGCACAGGAGGTGTCTTGCTTGACTTGTCACATAAAGTTAATAACATCACTCTTTTCTGAACAGGCTTGTTTCTGGTGCAGGTGACATCAAACTCACCAAAGATGGCAATGTGCTACTTCATGAGATGGTGAGCTGATGCTATTGACTTAAAAAATTCCTAATAAACCGCCGTTAAGAACATAATACAGTTTGTATACAGTAGCTTTAAGCCAAGACTGTTAGCTGTTATAGTTATGAAATATGCTTATTGGATTAATGCTCAAAAAAATTTTGCCTTTTTCAAATTTTTATATAGTCTAGTAATAGTTTAGGGATACTTGCAGATTAATGCCATCTTTAAAAAAATGCTGCATTATATTTATAATCATGGAAAAATAAAATATCCTGTGCAATTTTAGTAAATATATTCATCTTTTAGATTGAAGGATTTAATCTTATTTTGGAAATGTCATTGCGTTCCGAAGCAATGACTCTTTTATAAAATGTTCAAACCTCATTAGTTTTCAGTTTTTAAATTTTGGTCTTGACATTTATTAAATATTGATAATACAAACTTGTGAACTGGTAGAATGAAGCTTATTTCATTTTTTAATTTTACAATTGACCTTTAGGTTATCTTGTTTTTGGTGGACTACTTCTTTATCTCATTCTCTTTTAATATGGTGCTTACACTTTCCAGCAAATTCAACACCCAACAGCTTCCTTGATAGCAAAAGTAGCAGCAGCCCAGGATGATATTACAGGAGATGGCACTACTTCGAATGTTCTAATTATTGGAGAGTTACTAAAGCAAGCTGATCTTTACATTTCTGAGGTATTGGAAATTCATAGACTTCACATTCATGTGCTACTTTATTTTTTCAAGATTTTTTTTTTTTTGCTACCAAAAATAATTTTAGAGAAAAAAGTTAATTTTTATCAAGATATTTTTGACAATTATTAGTGGAAATAATAATGAACTTTTTTTGTCCAAATATATTTTCTTGAAATTATGTATCTTTTAAATGGAAATATTTAAGATATGTGAAAAGGTAAAAAAAAATTAGCCATGTTCCATGAGAAAGAAAATATCACTGATAAAGTTGAAACCAAATCATGCGTCTTAAAAAAATAACTGGAGAAAAATTATTCAAATTTTTCCACATTGTGGATTTACCTTACCTTTCTAGTTTCATAGTCCTTTATAAACCTTTTATTCTAACTATACTCTTCCACAGATTAGCTTTGGAAGTCATTATACACACATTTCTACCTCTGTACTTTTGTTCAATCTGTATTCTTTTCCTGAAATTCTTACCTGTTTAAGTATTTGAGTTTTTCCTCCCTTTAAAGGACTGTCTCAACAAAGCATAAGCTGGTCAAAATGTTAAAATTAACTTCCTTCTGTTTAATTAGTATTGGAAATTATCTATTAATCCACTATCTCAAACTTATTTCTGGATGCTTTTGGCTGAAAATAGTAGAAACTTGGCTAAAAGTCACTAAAACAATAAGGAATTATCTCCCATGACAAAACACAGGAAAACAGGCTTCCAGAGTTGATTGTTTCAAGAGTTCAACCAGTCATCACATAGCCCAGTCCTTTCTGTCTCCTAGCTCCTCCATTTACAATGCTATTTAATAAGATTTATTTCCATCCTAAAAGTTGGACTGTTAGAGGAAATCAGGGCTACCTGCTTCCTTTAGTAACACTCAGCAGGAAAAGGCAGAATAAAACCATTCATGCAATAATAGAATATATGTCCTTTTTATATGATTGAAACAATTTTGGTCTTACATTTATCCGAAGCAAATAACAGTATTCAGGGAAATTGACTTGAATCAGGATCCACCCCTTGGGCTAGGAATAGGGTCCTCTTCCTCTGACGCACCGGAGGAAGAGAGATAGCTAAACAAAATTGGGGTTGGATTAGGGAGAAAGAAGTTCTGGAAAGGGGAGAGATGGACAGGCATGGACTTTCAGTACAGTGATAGAGCTAGACACAGATACAACAGAAATACTGAGAAGGAATAGTCTAGTGTATTTTAGAATATTCTAGATATTAAACTAGAATATTTTAGTTTAACGATATCCTGAACTAGTCTGAGGTAGTCAGGAAGCGCTCACTGAAGGAAATGAGGTCAGGGCTAAATCTTCAGGGAAGAGAGTGAGCCAGATGGAACAGTGTGAAGGGGAGAGGGATGACACTCCAGGCAGCAAGGACACATGAGCAAAGGCGCAGGGAAGAGAAGCAACGTGGTATGTGTGCAGAACTACACATAATTTGGTATTGGCAGAGTTTAACTGGACAGTGGTAAAAGGCTGGAAAAGTAGAGAATCTTGTAAAAGTAGATGGGGGCTTGTAGTGAACTAACCTAGAGTAATATTCTATTGATATACAAATGGTATTACGTTAACATATGGACTGGCATTTTAAATATTTGAGGGGCAGTTTCGAGGGAGTCAAGATTGGAAGCTTCGAGAGTAGTCCAAGTGAGAGATTGTGAGGCCCTGGACCCAGGAAATATTTTGAAAATAGTTAAAAACATAGGTTCTAGAGTCAGCCTTTGTGGGTTTCAATTCTACCTCCACCTCTTAACCAGCCCAGTGATCTAAGGCAAGTTATACAATTCTGTTAAAACTCTTCTGTTTCCTCTTCTATGAATCAAGAATAACAACACCCATTTGATAATGCTGAGAGGACTAAATTAAATAATACATATAAAACCCATTAGAATATTGCCTAGCATAAATGCTCAATGAATAGCAAATATCAACTTCTAAAAATTATTATAGGACTGATTTAAAAAAGGAATGGAGGAAGAGAGTAAATTAGACTTCGTTTGAAATTTCAGTAAATTTATATAAGAATAAACAGTGTTAAAAATATTTTGTTATAATGGCCAATCTACAGAAAAGTTGCAAGAATATTCCAAAGAATAACATTTCTCTCTCATATATATATATATATATATATATATAATAATACACTTATTTTTCTGAATGGTAAAAGTTAAGACATGTTGACCTAAATGTGTATTTTCCTTAAAACTATGGGATTCTCTTATATAACAACAGTATGGTGATCAAAGCCAGGAAATTAATATTAAAATCAACACATTGATACAGTATTATTATCTAACCTGAAGGTTTTGTTCAAATTTGTTTTATGCTTAATGCATCACTTGTTCCAATAGTATCCTTTATAGCAGAGGAAAATCTAGGTTCATGTATTACATTAAATTGTCATGTCTCTAGTCTTCTTTAAGCTGTAATAATAGTTCTCAGCCATCTTTTGTATTTTATGAAGTTTCTACTTATTTGTAGAAAGTTCCTCAATTTGAATATTTGGATTTGTCTGTTTCCTTACAAGTAGATTCAGTTTATTAACTTGTGTCAGGAACACCACAATTGCTATTGTGTTCTTTTTTTAGACAGTGACCACATTTATTCTACTGACACTTTATAGAACCATTATGGTCCAGAGACTGTAGTTTGTCACTCTGACCTAAGTTGTAGAGTTTTTGTCATAAATTTTTCAGAAATATCCCCATTTTTATCCTTTTATGGATAAAATAGTATCTGTAGTAATTGCCTCCTTTTTTCATGAAATTGGTTATTTTTGTCTTTTTTTCTTGAGGAGTTTAGTGAGCATTTATCAGTTTCAAAGGAGCAGCTTTTAGTTTCACTATTCTCTATTTGTCTATTTTCTATTATTCTGCTCTTATTTCTATTTCCTTTTACTTGCTTTGGTTTAATTTTCTCTTCTCCTTTTTAGCTTTTTAAATAGGAAGCTTAGGTTTTTTTTTTTTTTGAACTTTCCTACTATTGAAGTATTCAGTATTCAAGGGAATGATTTTTTTTCTGAGCTTCACTTTCACCATCTCTCATGTATTTTGAAATGCATGTTTGAATTTTCATTCAGTTTAGAATATGTTCTATTTTGATTTCTCTGGACCGCTCTCCTTTCCTTGTTGTATCAGCAGTTGGTTAGGTCCTGTGGTATCATCCCCTCCTGTAACTTGTTCTCTCTTTATTACCTTCATGCTTTGTTGTGAGGCATGTAGAGATACACGCAGTGGTAAGAAATGGTTCTGTGGACACCTTGCACCCTCCCCAGAGCCCCGTCCACAGCAGCACAGTTATGACACTGATATCGACAAGCCAATGACCTTTTCAGATTTCCCCATGTTCACACCCAATGCTGCGTCTTGACAGGTTTTCATGGAGTTTCAAGTAGATCTGGGGAGAAATGACCTCTTTACAGGTTTGTCTCAACTTGTAACATGGTGTGTCCCTCCATTTTTCTGTCACATCCTTTAACGATGTTCTTTGGTTTTCTCTGTAAAGATCTTGTTCATCTTTTGTAATATTTACTCAGACATTGATGCTTTTGGATGTTACATTATTATGAATATCATTGTAATTTTTTTTCCATTTTCTAATTCTTGCTGGTACATATGAAAACAATCGTCTTTTTCCCTACATTAACCTTTTATGTATCAGTATTCTGTTTTTATATTCTAATAATCCTTGTAGAGGTTATTTTAGGTCCTTAGTATACACAACATAATTTGCAACTAATGAAGTTTTTTTTACCGTCCATATCCTTCTTTTATTTCTTTTTCTTTCCCTCTCACACTGGCTGGCTTGATAGGAATACAAATGACAGCCAACATCCTTGTCTCATCCAGGAGGGTTGTTCTGACTGTGATTAGGCTGTGATACTCACTGTGCAAATGAAAAAGGTCCTGAGGAGAGTGAGAGCTGGGACTGGAGCTGGTCCTGGGGGCTAGTCTGTGCACAGGGTGGAGCCCATGACAGGTGGGAAGGCCCCGGAGGGGACTCAGCAGCAGATGGGTCCTCTTATGATTTTGACTTCTTAGAACTGTCAGCAGCTGAAAATGAGGATGAGGGAGAAGGAGCAAGGGAAGCTGTGGGCTATTTCTGGAAGCTTTAGGGCCATTGACTGGCCTTTAGTTAGTAGCGCTGCTGGGACGTTCAGAGGTGGTTGTGCTGAAGTCTGAGGACCACTTTGTTGTGTTTATTGTGAGTTTGTGCCCAGTTGACCATGTTTAGCATAAAAGTGTGTCCTGCCCCGTGTCCACAGTGTGCTGCGATCCCACCAAATGGCCATGCATGTTTTCTTTCCCAGTGTTGTGTTCTTTTTAAAATAAAAAAAGCACCAATTTTATTAAACAACAGACCAAAAAAAATGAAACAACCAATCAAGAAGGAAAGTGAAAAAATAATAAAGTGGGTGTGCTGTGCTGGCTCAAGTGGCAGAGTGACTTGGGCAGGCTCTGTAAAGCCCAAGAACCTGGGTTCGTGACCTGGGGCGTGGGAGACACCAAAATGAAACCAAACAAATGAATTTTAGAAATATTTCTTCTTCTCTTGCCTGCCTACTTTCATTCCTGCCTTTTTCCCTTCCTTCTCTTAAAAAAAAAGAAATAAACCCCTTCTGCCACATGAATCTACCACCCCCGCACCTCTGGTAACCTCAGTTCTGTCAAGTCCCAAAAGTTTATTTTAATTTCCCATTCATTAGCATTGTTTCTCTGAATTCCAGATAGAGGGGAAATCACCCAATATTTGCCTTTTTTCACTCAGCAAAATTCCTTCTAGTTCCCTTCATGTTGTCATGAACGGCAAGTCTTTACCTTTTTATTGTTAGTGATATTCCATTGCGTATATATACCAGATCATTCTTAACCATTGATGGCCACTTAGATTGATTCCATATCTTAGTTATTGTAACTGCTGTAAGAAACCTAGGGATTTATACACCTTTTCACATTAATATTTCCATATTCTTCAGATAGATATTTAGAAATAATATTGCTGGATTATATGGAAGTTCTAATTTTAATTTTTTTGAGTAACTGCCATACTTTTTTCCAAAGTGACTACACCAACCTGCACTCCCACTAACAGTGCGTGAGAGTTCTTTCTGTACCCTCACCAACACTTGTAGTCTGTTGTTTTTTTTTTTTTTTTAAAGGAAAGTACAGGTAGGAATGAAGATGAGTAGGCAGACAGGTGAAGAAAGAGGAGGAAGAAGCATTTAACATTTTTTTATTTGGTTGTACATATTCGTCATTGTCCCCAGTCTGGAATGTGCTTTGGCCAGAGGCACTTAACTAAACCAGTACTCCACTAGGGTGTACCTGCTTGTCTTTTCGATACAGGCCATTCCCCCCAGTTCTACATCATTGTGGTTTTGACTTGCATTTTTATAATACTAAGTCATAAAGAACATTTTTTCATTTGCCTGTTGATCATCTGTTTCTCTTCTGAGATATATAGATCTTTTACCCACTCTTTAATTTTAATTTTATTTTTTGTTGTTGATTTATGTACGTTCTTTATATATCTTGGATATGAACCTCTTCAGATGTGTGATGTATAAAAATATCTTTAATTTAGTAGGATGTTCTAGTGATAGTTTCTTTCACTGTACAAAATACTTTTGAATTGATTTTGTCCCATTTGTTTTCATTTTTTAAAATTTCCTTGCCATTCAAAGACATTTCTAAGGATATCATGAAATTTATTACCTATTTTTCTTCTATGTATTTTATGGTTTTCATTGCTGTTGTGTTCTTAATGCTTCTTATTAGGGGACATGCTGTCAATTTGCTGCATTACTATCATCCTAATGTGGAACACTTGGGGAAGGTGATGTCTATCTTTTCTAAAAATTGATGGTTCTTTTCCTCTGCATTGAAGAATCTTTTCTGTTGTGCCCATTTAGAAGGTTACTATACAACAATTGATGTATATTTTCAGGAAAAAAAAAAAAGACTGCAGTTTTTTATACTGGACTTAATTTTTTTTCTATAAGTTTGAGATTGTTTTAAATAGGAAGCACTAAAAATGGCATTTGTAAGTTACCAATACACTTTTTTAAAAATGGCATTGATGTGAGTAATATTACTTTTCTGGGACATACCTGTTAAAGGAGAAGATTGCTACTTTTATTGTGCATGATTTGCTTTATAATATATAGCTTTATGTTGCTGTAATAGGGCCTGCACCCTAGAATAATAGCTGAAGGATTTGAAGCAGCAAAGATAAAAGCACTTGAAGTTTTGGAAGAGGTTAAAGTTAAAAAAGGTATGAAAAGAGAAACCCTCTTAGATGTGGCCAAGACATCTCTACGAACTAAAGTTCATGCTGAACTGGCTGATGTGTTAACAGAGGTATGTGATTAATCTTTTGCATTTGGAATGAAGATAGCCCAACACATGGTGACAGTTTTCTTTTTGCTCTGAAGTAATCAGGTATTGTATGAGGTTCTTTTGAATGTAATATAAAAAATGGAAGACACATTTATGGTCTGTGTTCTGCCTATAGACTATATTTGATTGGTCTCTACAGTATGTATAATTTTTTCAAATGTGCCATATTAAATCTTCTTTTAAGTTAACGTGAAAGTTGGGAAAAACTTGACTGTCTGCAGATCATCCCTTCCCAACTTTCACGTTAACTTAAAAGAAGATTTAATAAAAAACTGTTAGATGATGTATACTGTTCCAGAGGTCCATGTTCATTATGTGGGTTGGCACATGGGGAAGTTATTTGCCAGTATGCCTTCTTACCATTTTAATGAGGCATGATTGAGCTGACAGATAATATTCACATGCATGTTTTGTTTATTTTTAAAGGTAGTAGAGGGAAAAAGTTATGCATTTTGGGAAGGCTTTTAATTAGATGACTGTAATTATTAGGTATGATGAGGTCATAGCAGCCAAATTCACAGGACACTGACATATAAATTAGAATACTATTCTACTGATTTGCTTTGAGAACTATAAATGCTAAATAAATTGAAATGCCTGAGTTGTTTCTGGTCAATTCTTTTTACCAGTAAGAAAACCTATATGGGAAACAGATTAAGATTAGACAAGTTCTTGCTGATCAGAGTTCATATAAAGACTCTGTTCTATTTTCTACTGTTGGAATGCATTTATAAAGTGACTCAGAATCTTCACACTATCTTGTTACGGTTCTCATTCTTTTTTTGTACAATCATTGCTACTTTCACTATGCAATGGTCTTTGTCATTATTCGCAATTAGACTTCAAATATGTTACTGCAGGTAAACTTTTATTAGATACAACTTTTTAAAAACTTTATATTTTAGGATAGCTATGCCGTAGCACTTTATTTCTGTACTTATTTCTGTATTGATTTTTAAGCAAAGCAATAGGGTGTGTTGTGCTTTGTTTTTCAAGTTGCCTGTTCCTGAGGATATGTGGCAGAATAAGTGAGACGTATCTGTCTGGAGTCAGCATTATGATTTTGAGGAAAAGTATTAAAACAAATGTATATATCATAGCATGCCACGGGAACTTTTCATGACAAACACAATACTTAAAAATTTCATGTTGTTGTAGTCAGAAAATTTGAGCTTTTCCCTTAGAATACATTTCCTTCTTTTCCATTAAGATGTCCTTTGGTGGAAATGTTTTAATTGTGTTGGTATAAATAAAATAAAAGAAAGAGCAGTGACTGGCAGTTAAAGAGACCTAAATTCTAGTCCCGGCTCTACTACTACTTGTTAGATCTTGTCTTAAAACCATAACTTCTTAAAGTTTTGTCTTATTTTTCCTTATCTTTAAAATAAAGGGTTTGGACTTGATCTGAAAAGTTCTTTTAGGCTTGAAAATATCCACTGGCATTGGTTGTTATTTGTGTCCATGACTAAGTGGCACTTTTTGACCTTGCCCTATGTACTAGAGCCTGAAGTCCCTTATCTGCTTAGTCTGGTGAGAGACGAATTGGATCAGTGTTTTCTTTTAGAGGATCGAATAATTTACTGTTCTTATTCACTTCTCTTTCAGGCTGTAGTGGATTCTGTTTTGGCTATTAGAAAACCTGGTTATCCCATTGATCTCTTCATGGTGGAAATCATGGAGATGAAGCATAAATCAGAAACAGATACAAAGTAAGTTACATAAACTTTAGTAATACATAGGTTTTTAATATTTGGTTATCTTCAGATATTATTTCTAGTGAATTTTTTTTAAAGAGGAAGACAGGCAGGCAGAAATGAAGGCAAGCACAGGTAGGAAGGAAGAAAGGAGGAAGAAGCATTATATTTATTTAGTTGTTCCCCCAGGTTCTGGGCCATGAAGCCTGACTTTGGGCTGTGCCCCAGGAAATAGTTTAACACCTGAGCCACAAAGGGCATGCTTCCAATGAATTTCACTACTTTTATTCAGCATAAATTCATTTATTCAAAATATATTCATTGGCTATTTACCATGAGCCAGTTACTGTTTTAGATGCTAGGAATGAAGAGTAAAGAAAACAGTTTTTCTCTGAGAAGCTTACATTTTTAGTTGAAGAAGACAGTAAGCAAATAAATGATAATAAATGCTATGAAGAGGCATAACATTGTGTGTGAGCATGTGTTTGATATTTGTGGCCAGTGAAGGTCATTGTGAAAAGAAACTAGAGAGTTAAGGGGGTCTCTGAAGAAATAAGGGTGCTAGCCATGTGACTATCTGGAAGAATAGTGTGCTAAGTAGAAGGGTAACAGTTGAAAAGGCCCTCAGGCAGAAGTGTGTTGGCATGTTCCAGTGTCCCTAGAGCACAGTAAAACGTAGTAGGGGATAATGATAGGAGATAAGAGGGGCCATAAAATTGACATTGTCAGAGTATATATCTACTTGAGAGTATCTAGCATCTTGTTTATTTTGTACTTAATTCATGTTAACCTTTACATTATGAACAATTCTAAACATACATAAAAATAGAGACAATAAGAGAATCGGAGTCAAGATGGTGACTTGGAAGGAATGAATCCTGCCTCTTGCACACAGAGCAACTAGGAATTCACCTATTTTTCAGACATAAATACTGAGGAAAAGTGGACTCAGGGACTATAGAGAAGCAGCAACCACAACCACAGGGTTTGGAGAAAACATCAGGGGTTAGAGCTTTACCACAGATTTGGGATTCAGGCTGTGGCAGAGGGGGTTGAACTGTGGGAAGTATAAGGCCTCCTGGAGAACCCATGCAGTGGGAATGGGACATGGAGCTAGAGGAGATGCCCTTGGTGCAGGGTTGGGGGGAGGACCAGTGACCTGGTAATCTGAGCGGGAGCTCCTAAAGGGAAATTACACTGGATGCTGCCATAATTAGAAGGCAGCTAGGGACAGTCACCACCCCAGTCCCTCCCACCATATTACTCCGGAGCTGCAGAACATGCCTACTGAAAATGCCTTCCCTAGGCTTAAAGGAAGAAGGGAGGAACCCTTATGCTACTCACTAGCACTACCTTGTGAATGGAGGCAGAACTGTAACCTGATTACTGATTGTTGGCCAGCTATAGGGAGGTTGTTACTGTTTGGACCTGGGATGCTGGGAGAAGGTTCTGTATCCCCCACACAAACTCCAACCCCATAGGCTGAATTCTTGGGTCTCAACGAGGGTCTATCTAAGAACTTCAACAAATCCAACCAGTGGTGATATCACAAAACTCAAGAATTCTCAGTGTTCAAGCCAAATTCAGGCTTATTCATTGCAAGTCAATATGCTACACAAGGATACACTGCAGGTAAACCTATTGTACAGAATCATAAACGGAATGTCAAAAAGAGTGAAACGATGGATCCAATTAAAAACTTGGGAAAATCTGAACAGACATAAGCAAACTACCTGAGGATGAATTTCAGGGCAACAGTGATAAGCATGCTCATGGAAATCAAGAAAACAGTAGAGGAAGAAAAAGAGAGCAAGAAGAAAAGAAGAAGTGAAGCAAGATATCAAAGAAATGAAGAAGACAATAACTGAACTAAAGAACTCAATAGTGGTACTCAAGAGTAAGATAGTTGACACCACCAGTAGAATTGTGAGCTGGAGATACGGCAGAAGAATGCATTCAATCAAACCATCAAAGAGAAAATAAAATGAAATGACGACAGCATTCAAGACCTGTGGGATAATATCAAAAGGAACAATGTTCACATCGTAGGGGTCCTAGAAGGAGAAGAGGGAGAAAAGGGGGCAAAAACTGTATTTGAAGAAATAATAGTGGGAAGCTTTCCTAACCTGAGGAATGAAGCAAGCCTCCAGGCTCAGGAAGCTCAAAGAGTTTCTAATAAAAGAAATCAAACAGACCATAACCTAGACACATTGTCATCAAAATGTCAAAAATGCAAGATAAAGACTCTTAAAAGCAGCAAGAGAAAAATGAGTCACATACAAAGGAGTCTCCATAAGACTGTCAGCGGATTTCTCAACTAAAACTCTACAAGCTGGAAGGAATGACATGATACATTCAAAGTGCTGAAAGAAAAGGATTTTCAACCTAGGATACTATACCCTGTGAGATTTTCATTCAGAACTGAGGGAATGGTAAAAACTCTTCAGATAAGCAAAAGTTAAAGGATTCATCACCACAAAACCAGCTCTACAAAAATAATAGAGGATGCTCTGTAAAGTGTCAATAAACCCACTTAAAAACAGCAAAGGTTTTTTTTTTTTTTTTTTTTTTTGCATTTCCCTGGTAGCCAGTGAGTAGGAACATCTTTTCATGTACTTATTGGCCATCTGTATAACCTCTTCAGAAAAGTGTCTCTCCAATTCCTCCTCTCATTTTTTGAATGGAATCCCTGTTCTTCTGTTATTGAGTTTTATGTTTTCTTTGTATATTTTAGATATTAAGCCTTTGTCAGAAATATCGAATGCAAATATTGTCTCCCAGTTAGTAGGTTTCCTTTTTAGTTTTGGTGTTTTCTTTCACTGAAGAAGCTCCTTAGTTTGACGTAGTCCCAGTTCTTTATTTCTGTTTATTTCTGGGCTCAATCTTGGTAGACTATATTTTTCTAAAAATCTGTCCATGTTTTCAGATGTTGTTCATTTTACTGGCATCAAGCTATTCATTGTAGTCCCTTATGATGTTTTGAATTTCTGTGGTATCTGTTATAACTTCTCCCCTTTCATTTCTGATTGTAGTTAGAATTTTCTCTCTTCTTCTTTGTGAGTCTAGCCAGTGGTTTGTCAATTTTGTTTATTTTTTCAAAGAACCAACTTTTGGTTTTGTTGATCTTCTGGATTGTCTTTTTGTTTTCTGCTTATTTTATTTCTGCTCAAATTTTGATTTTTCCTTTCTTTTGCTGATTTTTGGCTTTAATTGTTCTTCTTTTTCTAGTTGTTTTAAATGGAGATTAGGTTTTTTATTTGTGATTTTTCTTGTTTCTTGAGGTGGGTCTGGATTGTGATGAATTTTCCTTTTAGTACTGCATTTGCTGCATCTCATGGATTCTGGTAACTCATGTCTTCATTCTCTTTGTAAATTTCTTGAGATATGTTTTGTGTCCCAGCATATGATCTATCCTAGAGAATGTTCCATGCACACTTAAGAAGAAAGTGAAATCTGTAGTTGTTGGGTGAAGTGCTTGGTATGTCTATTAGACCTATCTGTTCCAGATAGTCATTTAAAGTAGACTTTTCCCTGTTAATTTTCTGCCTGGCTGATCTGTCCATTGTTGCAAGTGGGGTGTTGAAGTCTCCCACTATTATTCTGTTGCTGTCAGTGTCTCTCGTCAGATCTAATAATACTTGCTTAATATATTTTGATGCTTCTTCATTTGGTGCATATATATTAATAAGCATGAAGTCTTTTTGCTGGATTGACCCTTTAATCATTATATAATGTCCATCTCTGTCTTTTGGTATGCTTTTTACATGGGAGTCTGTTTTATCTGTTATGAATATAGCTGTTCCTGCTTTTTTGTGATTGCCATTCGATGGTAGGATTGTCTTCTAGCCATTGACTTTGAGTCTTTGTTTTTTATCTTTTGAAAGAAGGTGGGTTTCCTGAATGTAGCATAAGTTTTGGTTATGCTTTTTAATCCATGCAGCTACTCTGCATTGTTTGGTGAGTTCAGTCCATTAATGTTTAGCGTGATTATTGATGTATAGCTGCTTAGTGCCATTTTACAATGTGTCTTTTGTATGTTGCTCCAGACAATGCCTTTGTTCTTCTCTTTCTCTTCTTAGGTCAGATGGGTGCGGTTATCCTGCAGTTAGCATTAGCAGTTCTGTGTTTACTTCCTATTTTTATTTGAGAGCCACATTTTTGTTCTCTTCTCTTCCTCCCTACTTTTTCTATTTGCTGTCTTACTGTTTATATGCAAGGTTTCTTTATGCTTTATAGAGTATCCTTTAGTATATTTTGAAAAACTGGTTTGTGGTGATGAATTGTTTTAACTTTTGCTTATCAGAAAAGCTACTTATCATTCCTTCAGTTCTGAATGACAGTCTCATTAGGTATAGTATCCTAGGTTGAAAATCCTTTTCTTTCAGCGCTTTGAATGTATCATGGCATTCCCTCTGGCTTGTAGATATTCAGTTGAGAAACCTGCTGGCAGTCTTATGGGGGCTCTTGTGTATGTGACACGGTTTTCTCTGACTGCTTTTAAGATTCTTTGTCTTGTATTTTTGACATTTGATAGCGATGTGTCTAGGTGTATTTCTGTTTGGGTTTCTTTTATTAGGAACTCTTTGAGCTTCCTGGGTCTGGAAGCTTGCTTCATTCTTCAGATTTGGGCAGCTCTCATCTATTATTTCTTTAAATATGTTTTTGCCCCCTTTTCTCTTTCTTCTCCTTCTGGGACCCCTGTCATGCAAACGTTGTTCCTTTTGATGTTATCCCAAAGGTATCGAATGCTGTCTTCATTTCTTTGCATTTTTTTCTCTCTCTGCTGGTTTGCTTGATTGAGTTCCTCTGCCCTATCTTCCCGATCACTGATTCAGTTGGAAGGTTCAATGGAAGGTTCATCCATTCTATTATCGAGTCCCTCTTTTCAGTTCTTTAGTTCAGCTATTATATTCTTCACTTCTTTGATGTCTTGTTTCATTTTATATCTTTCTTTTTGATGTTATCTTTTCCTTCCTCTATTGTTTCCTGGGTTCCCATGACTATGTTAATCACTCTGAATTCATCTTTAGGTAATTTGCATATGTCTGCTATATTCATATTTTCCCTTGGATTTTTGATTGGATCCATAATTTCACATATATTTCTCTGTAACTTTGCTCTGTTTGGGATTCTCTTTATTTTTCTGAGGGTTTGGTTTCCCTTCAGTGATGGCCTTGTGTTGGGTGATCACCTTATTGCTCGCCCACAATCAGCAACCAGACTGCTGTTACTCCTCTACCCACAGGGTGGCGCCAAGAGGCAGTACTGAGGTTTACTTCCATCAGGGAGACTACCCTCTTCCTTTAATCTTGGGAGTGGGATATCTTACCCACCGGGTATTGTATTGTATTGTATCGGATACCCTCGCCCACCTTTTGTTGTTTGTTGTTAGGATGGCCTTTTTGTCTGTGGAACTGCAGTGCCAGTTGTTCCTCAGTGTTTGTCTCTGGAAAGTATCTCATTTCTTCGTGGTGAGGGATCTGAGTCTCCTTACCAGGTTGCCATCTTCCTTCTATCCCCTTGAGGATTTTTTTTTTTTAATTACTTTGCTGTGAATTCTAGCAGTATGTCTGTATGAGGGCTACTTGCTTCTAGTTCATTCTTCTAGTTTCTGTCCTGCGTATTTAACCGTTTAGGGTTTCAGCTTAATGTGAAGAAAGCTTTCCACTGACTTGTTACCTTGGGTGAGACTGAGCTTCTAATTTTGTCACGTTGTATTTATTGATACCAAGGTTCAGATTTGCGTGAACTGTCAAATGACTTGAGGATGACTGCCTGCAGTTCTTTATTCACCTCTTAGAGTTTCTGCTTTGTTTTCAGTTTTCAAAAGAAAAGTATTTTATAGTGCTATTTTATAGCACTCCAGTGTTTTTAAGAGTTTTTGTTTTTAACCCAGAATTTTTAGTTGTTTTTGGTAGTAGGATTGGCCCAAATCAGTCTTTTCATTGCAGAGGGCATAAAGTTCTTGATTCATATTTCAGAAGAATCTCTCTGTAGTTGCTGTGTGAAAGTATGCCCTGGAGCAGTGTGGTGGGTACAGGGGCAGAGACCAGTTAGGAATCTTCTGTAATGCAGGTGAGAAATAGGGTTTTGATCAGGGTGTACTTAGAAGGCACAGGAGGATTTGTTCTTGGTTTGACATAGAATGTAACAGAAACAGGGGTCAAGGGTGTCTCTTGATTTTTTTCATCTGAGCAGCTGGAAAAGTAGAGCTACCATTTCTTGAGATGGAAAAGACGGAGAGGAGCAGATTTGGGAAAGTAAATCAAGAATTCAGTTTGGGAAATATTATATTTTAGATGCCTATTTTAGGTATCTGTGTGGAAGTGTGGCGTACAGAGTTGGAAAAATGTGTCAAACTCAAAGGTTTGGACTGGAAACATATTTGGGAATTATCGGTATATGGATAACTTAAAGCTCCGAGAGTTAATGAAATCACTGAGCAGTGAATATAGACAGAGAAAAGAGGAAGTTTAAAGATTGAGCCCAGGAAACTACACTGTTTAAAAATTGAGGCAATGAAGATTCAGCAAAGAAGACTGGGAAGGAGTGGTCAGTGAGAGAGGAGGAAAGCCAAAAGAGAGTAGAGTTCCCGAAGCTAAGACAAGAAAGTGTTTTAAGAAGGATGGAATAATCAGCTAAGTCATGCTATTGAAAATTCAAGAAAATTGTTGTAAACTGACAATTGACTATTAGATTTGGCAAACAAATTAAGTTTTTTTTTTTGTGGCTTTAATGGAAGTGGATTCAGTGTGAAGATCAGATTGAAGGTGGGTTCAAGAAAGAATGGTCAAGGAAGAAGTGAGGATGCAAATGTCAATAACTCAAAAGAGTTAGCTGTAAAGGGGAGTGGAGAAATGGGGCAGTAGCTAGAAGATACTATGAGGATGGGGCTGAAGGAGAGGCATTCTTTATTTTAAACATGAATTATGATGGCAAACTTTTATTCTGATGAGAAACTCCTGTAGTAGGAAAAGTTGACTTGGTGCAATAGGGGAAATGTGGGAGCAGAGAGGGGAAATGGAGTACAGAACACAAGTAGAGGAGTTGACCTTAAAGAGAAGCATGTGCAGTTCATTCAGAGTTCTTGGAGGTTCAGGTTCAAAGGCAGGTGGATTGATAGACGTAGTCAGGGGATATGTTTCCATTTTTTTCCAAGAAATAAGGTAATTTTCTGCCAGTGAAGAAGAAGGAAGAGTAAAGAATAGTGAACATGTGGTTTGTTTCTTCCTAAATATATGATCTTCATACTTATAGTTAGAATAATCTAGTTAAATAAAATTCTGAAAACTTTCTTATAATTATATTTTAACTATTTAAACATTTCTTTATTTTAATGTGTAAAAGATTCATAAGGAGAAATATTATTCCCTAATTGGGTTTAAATGAATTTAAAAAATTTATAAAAATGCTTACTATTGAAAGAGTATTTGGAAAACAGAAGCCCACCCCCACCCCCAAATTTATCTGTATTCCTGTATCCAAACATAACCCTACTTTTAGTTTCTTTTCATTTTTTCACTGTTGAGGTACTTTAAAAAATAATTATAATCAATCATGTTTTATGTGCAGTTTGTCATTCTGTGCTTATCAGTTACCCCTATAGATATTTTCCCATGTTATTACATAGTTTTCATGACCATCAGATAGTTGGGTCATTATTTGCTAAACAATGCTCTGTTGTTAGACATTTAAGTTTACAATTTTTAGTTGTTCCATTTAATTATTTTGAACAAATGTTCCTAAGAAACTCATTGTGTGCCTACCTTTCATTACTTGATTGATCCCATCTGTAACATATGTTTGAGCTACATAATTGAGAGCATAATCTTCGACTGACTTTTTATTGTGATTTCACAGGCATATTGTGTGAAAGATTCTCTTTCCTAATTTTGCTAATTAATTGTTAGGTTTAAAGTTGGTGTGAGGAATCAGTATGTACCCTGGCAGTTCTTTTTATAATTTTAAGAGTATAATTATAATTTAATATCAAATTTTAGAGTGTATATTAAAAGTAATAAACATTGCATATTTTCAATAGGTTGATCAGAGGATTAGTTTTGGATCACGGTGCTCGCCATCCAGATATGAAGAAACGAGTAACAGATGCATTTATCCTTATTTGCAATGTATCACTAGAATATGAAAAGACGTATGTGTACCAGTTTCTCTTTATAACTTACTGTTTTTCCTAAAAGTGTTTTTAATTTTGTCTTTCCCTCTCAAATGTTTATTGTAAACTCTCTCTACCTTTTCTTATCTCTCCCTCCCCCCATCTTTACTACCTTGTTTTTATTAATATTTTAGAGAGGTGAGCTCTGGTTTCTTTTATAAGACTGCAGAAGACAAAGAGAAATTGGTAAGAGCTGAAAGAAAATTCATCGAAGATCGGGTACAAAAAATAATAGATCTGAAAGACAAAGTTTGTTCCCAATCTGATAAAGGATTTGTTGTCATTAATCAGAAGGTGAGAGTCTAAGTTTAGATTTTAACTTTCTAAATATTTTACAGCGTTTCGCAAAATATGGTTTGTAGACCCCCCTGGGAGTCCCCAAGACCATTTCAGGGAAGTCAAAACTATTACTATTTTTATGACATTGCTAATAATGTCTTTTACATTGTGTTGATATTTGCAATGATGATGCAAAAGCAGTGATAGGTAAAACTGCTGCTGGTGCTTTAATATATAACTCAAAGATGTAACAACAACTAGTAGTAGTATAGTCGTGATATTATTACTATATCACTACCTCCTTGTATTAAAAAAGACAGTTGCGTTTAAGAATGTCTTAAGACATTTTACAACCTATTGAAAATATGTAGTCTTTCTTCAAATATATACTCTAAAATTTTATCAAACATGTAAGTTTTATTAAAAGTTGATCCTTAAATATGATTCTTCTGTAATTATATGTGATAAAATGTGAAGTATGCAGAGAACACTTCTGCTGTGCATCAAAATACGGTTGTCTTGAAGGAAAGCACTTGTTACAAGCTGTATTAAGTTTTCATTGGGCATATTTTTTGCTTGAATGACAAACTATAGTTATTTAAACATGGGCATTTGGTAGATTTTTCTCAAAAATGGATGAAGCAATCCTGTCACTTCAAGGAAAACAATTGAAAGGATTTACTGTACATGATAAAATTTGAGTTTTCAAACAAAAAGTTAGAATTTTGGAAAACTTGTATAAGCCACTGTGAACTTAATAGCTTCCCAGTACTTAAAAAGACTTTTCTGATGATGATATTGGCAAATGTGATACTTTTGATATTGTATAACCATGAAATATGTCAACATTTAGGAGCTCTGCTGAACCAATGTTTTTGGATCCACTAAAGCACAAAATAGACAAATGAATTTTAATGTGGGAGTTATAAAAAGTTCATTGTGGTGGTTTCATATTCCAAAGTGAAACTAATCTTGAGGAAACTGCCACTTGCTGAGTTTTGATTTAGTATCAGAGAAGTATGTCCACATTTATCTGAAAAGGCTATTAAAATATTCCTCCCTTTTCTAATACATACCTCTGTGAGGCCAAGTTTTCATACATTTCAACTGAAACAGCATATCACATAAAATTGAATGCAGAAGCAGATATGAGATGGTGACTGTTTTCCACTAAGATTAACATTGAGCATTTTTGCAGAAATGTAAAATTGTCTACTCATTTATATTATTTATTTGCTTGTATATTTTATTGTGGTAACTTGGATTTACAAAAACAAAAAGTTTTACATATGCAAGTTTACTCTTCATCAATTATGTGATAACCATGTCACTATGTATATGTGTACACACACACATTAATGTATAAACATTTTCTGTTTTGGAAAGTATAGTGAATTTTTATTTAACAATGTTGTTTACCTTAACATAAATGGAGTTTGTTATTATCTTACATGGATTAATATTTTAAAAAGCTCTCATTTATAATGTGATAAATATTATGGAAAAGCTCATTTAACAAAAGCTCTTTGGGTTGTTAATAATTTGCAACAGTGTGAAGCAGTGCTGAAACTAAAATGTATAAGGACTCCTGGCTTAAAACATACTTGTAACTTTTATGCTGATTTGATTATAGGGAATTGATCCATTTTCCTTAGCTGCTCTTGCAAAACATGACATTGTAGCTCTTCGCAGAGCGAAAAGAAGAAATATGGAAAGGTAAGTTAGTCATGAATTCTAAATTTTTAAATACATTAAATTGCAATCATCCCATGTATATTTATTTTAGCTTATACATAGAGGTTGTTGAGCAAAAGAATAGTGTATGAATTCCAAATTTTGTTTTTAATTTTAGCAAATAATGGAACTGTCAAAAATCAGTCTTGTTAACCTCGGAACTTTGTTGAAGTATAAGAAAGGTTTTCTTTAAACAGATTTTAAAAACAATACAATAGAGTGATAGCCTTCTGTGTTAGATACCTTTTTTCCTTTAATACATTAGTCTTTATGTTTTCCATAACCAAAGCTACGGTGACATATAATGTAATTTCAGACTCTCTCTTGCTTGTGGTGGAATGGCAGTGAATTGTCTTGAAGATCTCAGTGTAGATTGCTTGGGACATGCTGGTCTTGTATATGAGTACACATTAGTGAGTATTTCTGTGGGAAGTGGTTGTAAAATGAACAGTAAACTTTTTTTTGAAAGATAGCAAACCTTTTTTTTTAAGTTTTACATTGTGAGGTCTAAATAATTCAATAGATTTTAGAATTTATTTACCTAATATTTATTAAGAGTTCATCTGCTGCTTAAGTTTTTAACATATATTTAGTTATACTTGATAAGAAAAATTCATAGGAAGTTGTATTCTAATGTTATAAATTCGGTCTTGATTTAATAGTTACATTACATATTTAAGTTGTATCTTCTTGTTTTATCCTTTAGGGTGAGGAAAAGTTCACTTTCATTGAGAACTGTGTTAACCCTCGCTCTGTCGCATTGTTGGTTAAGGGACCAAATAAGTATACTCTCACACAAATCAAAGATGCTATAAGGGATGGACTTCGTGCCGTCAAAAATGCCATTGAAGACGGTAAACTCTTCTTTTAGATATGAGCTTACTGTGTTTTTGATGTAGTAATAAATCTATTGTAGAATATATAGTTTTTTAAAAGACATGAATGATTGCTGTTGTCTCATTATGCTTTGAGCAATTTGTAGTTTGGACTGTGAAGGTTTTTACTATGGAGTATTAATATTATGCTGCCCTTATATTTAACTTATATTTATAAAATGTAAAAAAGCACTTAATTTAATGTTATATGTTTTTGAAATAAATTGATTTCTGAAAACATGAAAAAGATTTTACAGCTTAGAACTCATTACCTCAGATACAATGTAGTTTTAAGAAATTAGGGAAGAATATTATTATTTATTGATTTTTTACAACCAACTTCTAAAAGAGCTAGAGTGGATAATTCAGTAAAAGCACACATTTAAAATAGAACAATAAGCATATGAAAAGTTTCTCAACATTAGTTATTAGAGAAATGGACATCAAAACTGTAGGGAGGTGCCATTTTACAACCACCAGGGTGGCCACAGTAAAACAGCTGGGCAATATTACGTGTTGGCAGAGTTGCAGAGAATTGAAATCGTCATACATTGCTAGTGGGAACTTTTAGAAAACATGCAGTTGCTCAAAAAATTAGTTGAGTTTCCATATTATCCAGCAAACAAACTTAGCTATATTAGAGCATTGAAAACATGTTTACTCAAAAAATTTACACACAAAGGGTGTGTCCTGCAGCTCAGGATGCTGAGATGACTGGGGTAGGACCATGTAAAGCCCAAGGACCCAGGGTCAGCAGGAATAAACAAATAAATGAATGCCACTTCTCTCCCCGCCCCTTTCCTCCCTCCCTCCTTCTTCCTTCCCTTCCTGCCTTTTTCTCTTAAAATTGTCTACTCCAAGTTCAAATAGCCCAACAGTGGAAACAGTACAAATATCTGGTAGCTGATGAATGAATACACAAAATGTGTTATTTGTGCAACTACAAAAGTAAGCGCTGATATATGCTATAATATGGATGATCTGAGATTATGCTAAGTAAAATAATCTAGATACAAAAGGATATATATTTATGATTCCATTTATATAAAATGTCCTAGAAAGGCAAAGCCATACAAAAGTAATTGCCACAGGATTGTTTGGGGAAAATATTCAGGAATTAGATAGTAGTGATGGTTGTACAGCATTGTGAATATACTAAAAGCTACTGAAAAATATACTTTAAAAGACTATGCTTTAAAATTTTTCTGCTATGTGAATTATATCTCAAAATAATATAGTAGTAAACTTTACAAACAATAAGTCAGGTATGTCTGATATGCAAAAAATAAATATAATAGTGAATAAGAGCTAAAATGGAAAATTAGAACCTGGGAATAAAAGAATATAAATATAGCAAACATAATAATCACTATCAATATTTAAGCTGCTGGAATCTAAAGAGATATACTCAGTTATATAGGTTTCATTATTGAAAGGGGGACACTTAGCAGTTCCTACACTGTATAGTTCAGTGTCAATAATTGGCTCACATTGTTGTCGTCACCACCATCCAGCCAGAGAACGTCTTTCATCTTGAAAACTGAAACTCTATGCCCAGGAAATAACAGCTCTTCAACCCCTCTCCCCAGCCCCTGGAAACCACCCTGCCATTTTCTGTCTCTATGGATTTGACTATTCTCTTTACTTCATATGAGTCGAACCAAACAATGTTTGTCACTTATTTCATTTAGCATAATGTCTTCAAGGTTTGTACCTGTTGTAGCATGTGTTAGAATTTCCTTCCTTTTTAAGGCTGAATAGATGTATCACATTTGATTTCTCCATTCCTCCTTCGATGGAAACTTAGGTTCTTTCACCTTTTGGCTATTGTAAATAATACTGCTCTGTGTATTATCCTTTTTTAATATTTCCTTGGGCTTTGTACATCTATATTCATAAGGGGTGTTGTCTTTATCTTTTTCTTGTAATGTTTATCTTTTTTTCTGTTAGAATGATTCTGGCCTCATAGAATGAGTTGGAGAGTATTCTCTCTTTAATTCTTTGAAAGTGCTAAATTCTTGTTTAGAATTGGTATTTCTTCTTTAAACATTTGATAGGATTCACCAATAAAGCTATCTGGACCTGGAGTTTTTATCACGGGAAGATATTAAACTATAAATTCAGTTTCTTTAATAGAGGTTGGGCTATTTAGGCTGTTTTTCTTGAGTGGGATTCAGTAGTTTATATCTTTCAAGAAATCTTTTTACTTCATCTACCTTAAGGTTGTCAAACTACTGCTCACAAACTCTTTCTGGTTTGCTGCCTGTTTTTGGTAAATAAGGTTTTATTGGAACACAGCCATACATATTCATTTGTGTATTGCCTGTGACTATTTCTGTGCTATGATGGAAGAGTTTAATAGTTGCAAAAGAACCTAATATATTATCTGGCCTGCAGAAAGTTTGTCTGTCCCTGATCTAAGTTTTCAAATTATTGACGTATTTTTTTTTAAAGGAAAGGTGCAAGCAGGAATGAAGGCGAGTAGGCAGGCAGAAGGAGAGAGAGGAGGAAGAAACATTTTATTTTATTTTTATTTTAGTTGTTCACATTGATTTCCTCCGGACTCGGGACTCAAACGCAGGGGTATGTGGCCTTGTGTTCCTTTGGAGTCACTAGTCACTACTCCACCAGAGTGAGCCAAAATTGTTTATAGTATTCTATTACTATCCCTTTAATACCTACAGAATCTGTAGTTATATTAATATTTTCATTTCTGACATTGGTTATTTTTATCGCACTGATTTCCACTCTGATCTTTGTTATTTTCTTTGTTCTGCTTACGGTAAGCTTCATTTGCTCTTTTCTAGTTTCTTAAGGTGAAATCTGAGATCCATAGTTTGAGACTTTTCTTATATTAAGTGTTTAGTGAGATAAATTTCTGTTTTAGTGATATCCCACAACTTTTGATGTGGTTTTTCTTTTAAAGGAAAGGTGCAGGCAGGAATGAAGATGAGTAGGCAGGCAGGAAGAGAGAGATGGAAGAAGCTTTTTATTTATTATTATTTAGTTGTTTTATCCTGGTTGTTTCTCTCCCCAGACCCAGGTCTCAAACCCAGGTCTTTGCGATGTGCGTGGACTACACTCAATAAACTTACCCACTGAGTCACTGGGTCAAGCTGTGTTGTGCCTTTTCATAGGAAAAGTTTTCATAGGGGAAGTTTTCATAGCTACTGGTAATGTTTTTTTTTTTTTTTTCCCTTTCTTTTAAAAGGAAAGTTGCAGGCAAGAATAAAGGTGAGTAAGAAGAGAAAGGTGGAAGAAATACTTTATTTTTAGTTAGTTATTCATATTGGTTGTTCCCCCGGTCCTGGGTTCAAGACCCAGGACCTTTAGATGTACGTGGGACTGCTCCCAGGGTGTGCTAGACCTCTAGGCCACCAGGGTGCACTTGATGTTGTTTCTTAAGCTGACTGGTAGTTACATGGGGGTATTTATTTGTATATTTTTTCTTTATACCTTGCGTGTATATATTATTTTATGTGTATTCAGTCTTTAACAAGAAACTTATAAAAAGTGTGACTGGGAGGACAGGATATAATCACTTTGTGGAAAACAATTCTTTTGAGCAGTTATGTTGTACAGTCAGGGGTTGGTACTTAAAACGCGGCATGAGATAAAAGGAGAGATTCTTATAGTGTTATTTATTTTTTAGGATGATTGATTCCAAAATAAGTTTTCTGATTCAAAGAAGAGTCATAATCTTTATAAAACCAAATAAGTCCAGCAGCTTAGGTACCTGGGTGTGACATCCAGGACTGGAAAAAAATAAACATCTACATAAATAGGTATAAAAGCCATATTGTGATGTGACTGTTGATGTGTTTAACCAGGGCTTCGACCTTAGAATAATAGCAACACCTAATTTTTCCCCTCAGGTAGCAGTTTGGGTTCTGCTTCAATATAGAAAACAAATAATACTTCATTGAGTCCCATGAATTCCAAATCAAAAGCTATGGCCAAATTATCTTGGCTGAAAAAATTTCAAATTAGATATTACAACCAGTTTCCTGCCACTAGAAATTACAAGGTAGTCAAAAAAGAGTAAGATGAAGGTAGAAGAATTATCTACTCTTACTTGCCAGAGGAAATAAACTGTTTATAGCCAGTTATTTGTGCCATGCCTAATTATTTAAGGTGTATATCTTAGGATGCTTCATAAGACAAACCGGGTAATCACTGAGCCATGCAAATTATTTTTTCTGTATATATTTGGATACATTTTAGACAAAGACAAGATAATAGAATACACTTGAATAGCTAGTGCTTTTATCTCTGATTTTTCTGGATGGCATGTCTTGCCAATCATTTCTTTCCCTCCAATAGGTTGCGTGGTTCCAGGAGCGGGTGCAGTTGAAGTGGCGGTAGCTGATGCACTTGTTCGCTACAAGTACTGTGTGAAAGGAAGAGCACGTTTTGGGATCCAAGCTTTTGCTGATGCTCTACTCATTATTCCTAAGGTATAACTATCCTGATGGGCAGAGGGCAGCTGGGCAATGTAAAGGTGTTTAATTATAAATTGCCTGCAGTATTTATTTGCATTTCCTCACACATTTTGTCTAATATATTTTATAGTGAAAGCAGGGAAACTTGTGGTAACAGTTCCATGTCCTTTTAGAAGTTTCATGAGTAGCCACAATACCCCCTTGCTTCCTCCTCTGAGCTCTACGGTTTAAGTAACAGCAAATATTGCCTTTGAAAGTGGTTCATTCTTCACTAATTCTAATGAAAAAGTTCAGAACTTAAAAATCGAATGATTTTAAGGTAGACCTTTATTTTGTTGGTGGTATGCAAAATGTTATCACTTTAACTTGTGGAAAATGAGAAATTTAGGCTGTTTAGCACTCCTAAATACTAGCTTACATTTGTCATTGTCATTATAATTCCTAGAAGAGGTAAACATTTTTTCCATGTATCAACAGAACGACAGAGAATGATCGTTCATTTTCCTTGGCATTAATTTTGTTGCATACCACTTAGAAATGTTGGTGCACACATGCTATTACCATGAATTAAAATATTACTAATAATGCAAGCAAAGCCACTTTTGTAATTGCTTTAAAATTACTCATACTTTGTGAATCCGATATTTAGTTTTTTCTTTCCCCAAAATAGCAGTCAGTAAGCAATGATTCTGTGGTTGATACAAATTGGTCCACCCAGTATAAGTTGGTGGTAAGTTTTTACTATTAGCTGTTGTTTTGGGACCATTTAGAAATAAACCTGGTTTGGTATCTCTGTCCCTGTTACCACAGGTCATATGTGCCACATGCCAAAGACAAAGATGCTGAAAAGATGCAGATCTCTGTGAGCAGATCTCCAGGAAAAACTAGAAGATGTGTGGCTAGAAGGACTAGAGGCGTTAAGAATACTATTCTACTTCCTTCCATGTATTGTTTTTTAAAATCTTTTGAAGGAGGGAAATTAATGTGAGTGAGGAAAGTGGGGCTCTGCTGGCCCCAGGATTTAGTCTGATGTACATGTGGAAAATGTTTAGGTACATATGAAATCTACCAGAGATACAAAATACTAATAATATGCTTTAGATTAAGAATAGAGTTATTCAAGGAGATGATTACAACATTATGGATATGTTGTTACAGGACTAGAGACCAGTGTCTTATTTTCATATTTGATCTCAAATAAATATGTGAAGGCATTTCACAGAAATATTTTTCACTTTTCCCTATTCTTAAAGGTTCTTGCTCAGAATTCTGGCTATGACTTGCAGGAAACACTAGTAAAAGTTCAGGCTGAGCATTCAGAATTAAAACAACCTGTTGGCATAGATTTGAATACAGGTAAGAAAGTGAAAAATTTTTTTACTGCCAAACAAAGAGGCTATATAATTACCCAGAACTTATCGTAAGGGGGTGGACATTTGGATGATTTTGATGTTTAAATTTTTGGTGTTATTAGTTTACTTTTGAACTTCTTAAAATATTCATTTAAAAATTATTGAATGATATTTGACTTTTCGGTTCACACAGAACAAAACAGACAAAAATTCTTGGCTTTGTAAGCTTATGTTTTATTGGGGAAGGAAAGGCAGTAACCAATAACCTTAATAAGTAAGTTCCTTTAACATTTTAAAAAGTAATAACTTTTGTGGAAAATCTAACAGAAGTGTGGGATGATTGTGAATGCAAAAGCAGGTTGGAAGAGAGTTGTAATTTCTAAAGGGTGGACAGTTGAACTGCTGTGACTCAGGCAGCTAGGGCAGTTGAGGTGCAGACCATGTAAAGCCTAGGTACTTGGGTTTGCAACCCAGGGTTAGGGGAAAACATTAAAAGAAAAAAAAAAGGGTAGTCAGGGTAGGCCTTCTTGAGAACATGTCTATTGAATATCAAAGGAACATGAGTAAACTTTTGGGAAAATATCAATAATGACATTAGAAAATGTATGTAGTTGTAAGTAGATAGATCAGGTCAAGAAAGATTTTTTGTTTCAAGGAAAGGTATAGGCAGGAATGAAGGTGAGTAAGAAGACAGGCAGGGAGAGGAGGAAGAAGTATTTTTTTGTTTATTTCATTTTGTGGTATTTGGTTGTCTTCCCCCAACCCCCCACCCGGCCCCAGGACGTAAACCTGAGTACTTAGGATGTATGTGCTGGACTATGCTCTGTAGGACGTGGTAGACCCCACTGCGACTCCACCTGGGCATGTACAAAGAAAGACATTTTAATCGTGCAATAATAGCTTACATTTTTTTCATTAACCTAAATTAATTTACTTCTACTTAGTCAAAATTTAAAATATATTGAAATAGAAGCCCACTCTAGGTAAACTTTCAAAATACTGAGAGCAAGCATACCTTTCTTCAGTACAAGTTCTTTTCTTTTTTTTTTTCTCCTTGAATGGACAGGTGCAGGCAGGAGTGGGGTGAGTAGGTAGGCAGGCAGGGAGAGATGGGTAGAAGCACTTCACTTTAGTTTTTCATTTAGTTCACACTGATCGTCCCCCTGGACCTGGGACTTGAACCCAGGGCTATGTGGCCTGCACTCCCGACCTAATTGCCACTCCACCAGTGTGTGCCTCTTCAATACAATTTCTAACACCTTGACATGATTGCACATTCAATGACAATATGAAAACAAATCAAAAAAAAAAAAAAAAGAAAGAAAAATATCAAAGGGAAGAAGTTAGCCAAGTGAGTAATTGTAGAAAAAAATGTCCTAAACAGGCAATAGCTGGTCTGATGTTTTGGAATAGGAGGAAGGACATGAGAGACTATGATTTTTGCAATGGTCTGTGGGCCAGTTTAAGAACTTTGACTTTGACTGTGTTGGAACAGGAACACTTGTGAGCAAAGGTGTGACATGGTCTAACTATGTTTAAAAGGATCACTCTGGCTGCTTTAAAGAGGAGTCAGCGATGAGAAGGTTGGACTCAACCATTGGAGAAAACTGGGTAGAGCAGGTTGTGGTGGAAGGAGGTTAGCATTGAATTTTGGTAAAGTTAAGTTTGAAGACTCTGTACTCTTTCAAGTAATATGGACAGTTGGATGTATGAGTCTGGAGTTCACGCCAGAGGTTTGGATTGGAGGTAAAGACTTGAGAGTTTTCCGAGCGCGTATGGTGCAACTCCAGCAGACTGGATGAGATCCCTACGCGTGAGTGTGGAGAGGGAAGTGAGGATCCAGATGTGAGCCTTTGGTTACCCACCCGTGTTAACGGTTAGGGAGGAAGAAGAACCAGCAAAGTA
The DNA here is from genome assembly GCA_004363575.1 of Solenodon paradoxus. NCBI lineage: Eukaryota > Metazoa > Chordata > Mammalia > Eulipotyphla > Solenodontidae > Solenodon > Solenodon paradoxus. The sequence continues at coordinate 80,171 of RJWH01003072.1, forward strand.
AACCACCGGTGCAAAAGGGGTGACTGGTGCAGAAGAAAACCAGGTGAGTGGGGGCTCCTGGAGTACAAGTGAAGAAAGGGTAGTCAGGAGGGTGAGACATCAACTGTGCTGAGAGCTGAGGGATGAGGTCTGAGAAGCCACCATTGAGTTTGACAGCATGGACGCCATTGGTGACCTCGACGTAGTATTTTTGTGAAATATTTATTAAATTAAATGTTAGGATATAAACTAATTTAATTTTTTTTTTTTTTTTACTTTGCAGGTGAGCCAATGATAGTAGCAGATGCAGGAGTCTGGGATAATTATTGTGTGAAAAAACAGCTTCTACACTCTTGGTAAGTTTGTTTTAGTGAAAAGGGAAGACTTTTAGGGACATCATTGATAATGATTTTTTTCCATTTTTTACCACCCTGCTGTGGAAAAAATGGTTAAGCATCTGAAGAGACATGGTATTGTTATTAAAATTAGGTTCTATCATTGCAGTTCCTTTGAACTTTCAGTTCTAGCAGTATATGTTACAGGAATTACTAATCTTATTATTTATTTGAGGGGAAAGGGAAAGAAGGAACTTTACCGAAATAGTACCATGTGCATAGGGGAAAAGTCAAATGGTGTGCTAAATGTGAGCTCAGTTTCGCTGGAATATAAAATCAGGTTTTACTTCATCTGCACAAGAGGAGTTAAAATGATAGTACGAGGAGCGATATATTTATTTATACTAGCTTTTGTCATAAAATCTCACAGCAGCATCATTGAAGAACAAGTGCCTCTGGTAGGTGAAGATTGCCAGGGAGGAGAGATAAGAGGGGCTGGTAGACTTTACTCACTCTGTCGTCTTTTTTCTTAGCACAGTGATTGCCACCAACATTCTCCAGGTTGATGAAATTATGCGAGCTGGTATGTCTTCTCTCAGAGGGTGACTGAGTTTTAATCTACTCTTCTGGAAGCTGAGCTATCGCACTTCTTACATTCAGCTGCCATATATATCCTGAACCATTCTTAGTTTTTACACAATAAATACACTTTAAATTTGTTGGTCTTAGCAGTCTCAAAAATATTTAACCAAAGTATGAAGAATATAAGAAATACTTTACAGTGAAGGAATGATAATGAAAATACTTTTCCCCAAGGGTGCTGCCTACCCTTTATTGTACATGTGATTTTATGATATGTTAAGGAATATATATTTGATCTTCACTTCTACTTACTGGCTTAAGAGCTTCTAAAACCCATGTAATTTCCTTGGCAATAGGGATGTTAGGAACTGTTTTTTTGTCATGTTTAGTTTTAGTCCCCATTTCATGACATGAGAGCGTCTAAGACTCTTGGAATCTCTGAAATTTATGAGAGTATGTTTTTATATGCTAATGAGGTGACTCTTGATGGGCCCCTGGGTAGCTTCAGGGTGAGAATTTTAAGTCTTCATGTCCCTGCCTCCAGGGGAGGGTGAGGGCCTAGAGATTATGAGCCATAAAAATCATGATGAAGCCATAAAAATCCATAAACTATGGGGTTTGGAGAGCTTCCAGGTTTGTGAATACATCCATGTGCTGTTAGGATACTTCACTTTTAACTGTGGGCACAGAAGGTCTTGTGCTCAGGACCCTTCTGGGCCTTGCCTTATATGCCTTTTCATCTGACTGTTCATCTCTATTCTTTATAATAAGCTGGTAAATGTGTTACCATGACTTTTGGAAGCTGGTACAACAAGTTATTAAACATGAAGAGAGGTCCTGGGAACTCCTGACTTGTAGCCAAGTTGGACAGAAGTGTGGGAAACAGAGGGACTCACTACTAGAGACTGGTGTCTGAAGTGGGGAGCACCAGTCTTATGGGACCCAGGATTTAACCTCCGGGGTCTGACTAACTCTGGGTAGTTAACATCAGACTTGAATTGTAGGACACCCAGTTGCTTGGAGAGTTGGAGAATTGGTTGGTGTGGAAACCACCCCCCACCCCACACCCCACCCCACATTTGGTGTCAGAAATTTTGTTAAGTAGAGGAAACTGCCTTTTGTATACTATTGCAGTTTTCGTAAAATTGGAATCTTATGATTCTTCAACCTTTGAGACAACTGTCAGTGAACAAAATGTGGAGCACAGGTTTTAGAGCGCTCAAGTCAGTTTCCAATTTATCAGAGTGTATAAATGTTACAGGATAATTATTTTACTCTGTCTCAAAATTCTTCAGTAACTTCCTGCTGCCATTCTTTCTTCTTATAAATATGACATTACTTTGTAGTATCATTTTGTGTTTCATTGATACCTGCCAGTTTATTTTGCATAGTTTATTATATTTTAGCTGGTTGTTTGGTATATATGGTCAGCAACTTATGCTACTGTGCTGGCTCAGGTAGATAGAGCACTTCTGCTCTGGAAAGGTGGGGGTGTTGGCACCAACACTGGGAAATACAGTTTTGGACTTTGGATGCAGCTATTCCCTGTTGGAACTATAGCAATATCTTTCTTGTTCCAAAGACTAGAATTTATCTATTATACTTTTTATTGTTACTAGACCCCTGTAGTTAACGCCATGGAAGCAGGTTGATAAGAGATAAAATATGGCAGGTGCATTAATGTAACTTTAGTCTGTTAGTGCATAGAGAAGTTTTATTTAAGCATTTAATGTCTTAGTTGACAACCTATAATTTTATAGCTTGTTTCCCCCCTCCATACTTAATATATTGTCAACACCTTTTTAAGTTTTTTTTCTTAGTTAATGGCTCTCTTGCAAATTCAGTTGGAGAAGGAGTTGCCCAATGAGATTGGTTTGGCTTGAGAGCAATACAGACCTGGGTGGCTTGATATATGGTCTTGACAGCCTCCTTGTCTTCTTAGTTTAGGGCCATTCTTTTGATGAGTGGTCTTGAGGCAGCTTTGAGAGAAAATTTTTGGTTGTCTGATAATCCCTGAATGTGTGGTTAGTTTTCTACTTTGGGACAGTCCACAGCTTTGTGCAAATTTGGGAATTTGGCTGGAAAAAGTTGTTTGTGGCTTACAGCTTTGATGTAAGGAAACTTCTTCCCCATGTTCTGCAAGCAAACGTTCTTCTGCAGCAAGGAAGCTCCTGATTTCTCTGCCAACTCCTGGAAGGAGAGCAGCACTGCAGAGCCCTTTGTCCATGAAATCCTTCATAGTGACAGAAGGTATCATCTCCAGAAGGTCTCGGTCAACTTGAACTGGCTTTTGAATGCACATTTGCTTGGGCCAACTGAGTGAGTCTCTTCAAGATGGCACAGAAAGCTGATGATCTGAAGGTTGTATCCTTGCATCGTCAGCCAAGTTGCTGTCTCCTTGATGTCACTGTTGGTGCAGGAACACTGGACCTTGCCACCGCAAAGAGTGCATTAAACCTCTTTGTGACTTGGACCATTAGGTTTCAGTGTGGCTTCTGTACAGCATAATAGACAAGGGCGAATGCGCCTCTGACTGTCATATTTGTGGTCGGATGATAGTGTCATATCTGCCGCATACCAAACTGCAGGGTGCTTTCCTGTGCTGAACACTGTGATCTTGGTGTGTGTATTGTTTGAAACTAGACACGACATCGTACAGTTGCAGGAAAGTGGCAAGCAGGAGAGTGAGTCGTAGACACTGTCCTGCCCAGAGTTACTGTTTGAGAGTGGTGTGTTCTCCAGAGCCGGCGACTTGTGTCAGAGGTGATGTCGGGTGGAGGAATCACTGTGTCCTTATGTATAGTTTCTCCAGTCTCCACAGGACTAGCCATCATGTTGCTTTTTTGCTGTTTTATTTATTCAGTATTTTTTGAAGTTAATAACCAAGCTTCTGAACTATCATTTCTGGTTACACGACATTTCATTATATGGCTATTCTGCAATTTTTAAAAATGAATTCTGTTTTTAATTTTTTTTCACATTGCAAAGATCTCCTTTTTAAAGTTTCTATCCTTATTTTAGAGATAAGCCTGTTAAAGTGGTGTACCATGCGCACTGTCAGACCTTCTCATGTAAGATGTTTAGATTTCAAAGTATTTCAGATACACCGAAAGGATAGAGAATAATAAACTCCTTTGTACCCGCCACCTAACTTTAATAAATAGTAACGTTTTGTCATGTTTTCTTCAGATTTTCTTAAAATAAATGAAAAAACAAACAAACCCATATGTTGTTATTCTACCTTCTTTTACTGACAGGCTTTTCCCACTCTGTCTTTCTAGAAAAAGACCATCTAGTGGTACATTCTTTTGCTTTTATTTCCTACTTAACATAACTTTTGTTTATTGTAACTGTCTTAGTATGTTCTAGCGTATTTCTCTAATGTATTTCTTCACTCTTGGACCTTTTGTTATTTTTAATTTTACATCATTTAAAACACTACAGCACTAACTTTATGTATACATATCTCTTTGGGCATATATGTGAGAGCGTTTTCTAGGGATTCTACTTAGAAATGGAATTGTTGGAGTTTAAGACATCTCATTTTTATGTTTGCTAAGTGTGTATGCCATTTTTGAGTATAGTTTACTTCTCCCCTGCCATGTATAATAGATCCATCTCTCTATAACATTTTCTAGTCTTGGTATTTAAATTTTTTTCATTTTTGCCAATACGAAGAATGTAAAATCATGTCTCATTTTAATGGCATTGCCTTAATCACTCGTGAAATTGAGTATATCTTCATAAATCAGTTAACCATTTTCACTTCTATAAAATTCTCTTTCCATGTTGTTGTCCCCTACCCACCCCCTTTGGATTTATTTTTCTGATTGGTATAAGACATCTTTCTACTGAAAGATAGTCCATACATATATGTAGTGTGTAAGTATATATAGTGTATGTCTATATACACACATGTAGATATGTATAGCCATTGCTACCTGAAATAATCTATAAAATCATTGCAATTCTAATAAAAAATATAGGTCAACAAGCTGAGCCTAAAATTTATGTGGAAGAAGGAAAAGATGAGATCCAGGAATAGCCAAAACAGTTTTGGAGAAAATAAGGGATATGTACACACATACATGTACACGCATACATATATATTCCTCTCACAAGTATTTTAGCACTTCTTTTATAGCTTAAGTATTTCTGGTTTTTTATTAGTAAATGCTTTGTTTTCAATTAAATTTTAAATGTTTCCTATAAAATGTATTGCATCTTTGGTTAGACTTATTCCTACGTATCTTATTTTAAAAGATATTATAAATTACATTTTAATTAGTTTTTGCTACACTGTAGCCCCTCTCTGGAGTTCTTTATTGACTTTTATACTCTACAACCTTGCTGAACTCTCTTATTAGTGCAATAGTTTGTAGTTTGATAATAATAGTTCAGGTTTTTTTCTTTACAGTTCTTCTGTTACCGCTGCTATTTTCCTGTTTTACTGAGCTGACTAAGACCTTTTATATAAGATTGAATAGAAGCAGTGGTGACATTCACCTTTATTCTGTTCTTGCCTTTACAGGCTGTTTCAAGTATTTTACTGGCTTTATTTCACTGTGAATGGTAGAAGGTAGAGAGTCACATAAGGTTGTTTCTATTTCTGTTTTGCTAAGAGATCTTAAAAAGTTATAATTGTATTTTAAATGATTTTCTGTGTACATTGAGATTTTTCTCATTAATCTGTCAATGACAGATGACCTACTTTAAACAGATTAATTTTAGTGAAGGAATATTGCATCATAACATTACATGTGTTTTAAGGTGTGCTGGATTTTTCTAACATTTTAACTCTTCTTGCATTCTAGGGATAAACCCTATTTGATGGCGATAGCCCATATTTATTGATTCTGAGATACAGATTTTCCACATTTCTGTAATTAGAATATGTTTTACAGTCAATAGCATCTAATGTCAATTGCTTGATTTTGGTCACCTGTAATACTCTAGTGTTTGAGTCAACAATCATTCAAAATCCGTTTTAGGAAGGAGTGTGAGCCCATTATTACTTGAACATCTTCTGTTGTCACCTCCTGATAAGTTAAAGAGAATTTTAGGATCCGGGCTTTCAGAGTGTGTGTCAGTGGTTTAGAAGAAAATACCAGTCTGAGTGGGAGAGACTTTTATGAGTTGCTGCACTAGCACCTCCTCATGATTAGAGTGAGTGTCGAGGATTCTCCGTTGAACATGACTGAGAATAGTTGTGCTCTAAATATAAAGATCTGTCCTTATTTTGTTTATGTTTCCCTCATATGAATGCATGAGAATGATCGATTATAAATATTCATGTAAATAAGTCTAAAAATATTCAGTAATTATAAAATGAAATGTAAGCATGATGAGAGAATATCCAGACTTGTCCTGGTGGAGTGGTGATTAGGTCCAAAGGAGCGTGAGCCACACACCCCTGGCTTTGAGTTCTGGGTCCCTGGGGAAACAACCAGTGTGAAAGACTAAATAAAAATGAAAGAGAATGCTTCCTCATCTCTCATCCTGCCTGCTTACCTACTACTGCCTTCATTCCTACCTGTACCTTTCCTTTTTAAAAAAAAACAAGTATGTTGTGGTTGACGTGACATTTTTCTTTCTTAGTAGATAAAGTAATGGTGTATCATATGATCAGTGATATTTCAGATTGAATGAATATCTTACTCCTTTTTATACATTGCTGGATTTGATTAATTTAGGTTTTTGCACATTTATAAGCAAGGGTAGTCTATTGTTATATATCCTTGTCTAATTTTGGCGTCAGTAATATATACTAGCCTCATAAAATGACTTGGGGAGTTATTTTTGTTTTTCTTTGGAAGTTTGAGTCAGTAAGATAGAGAGTTCTCTCTCGACACCTTGGTCTTGAACTAGCAGTTTTTAAATGGAAGGGATACACTTGATTACTGATTTTGTTTTCTTCATTGTTTAATTTTTGAGTTTATTTCCTTGTGAGCCTATTTTAATAATTTGTGTTATTATAGAAGCCCCCTATAAAATAATGCTTTTCCCCTTACAGTCTTATCTTGTTTTATATTACAATAGCAATGTTGACTCTTTCTGGTATAGTGGGACAGTTGGGGAGGGGTTGAGTGAGGATAGCATTCTTCTAGAATAGCTTTTCCTGTCCTTTTACTTTCTTTGTTTTTAGGTTTTATGTATGTTTGTGAAAACAGCCCATAGCTATTTTTTTATTATTTAAAAAAATTCAACCTGATAGTATCTTTTAACTGGAAGCCACTTTCTAATGTGTTAAAATTTCAAAACATGCACAATAAGTCCTCACTTAATGTCAACTGTAGGGTCTTGAAAACTGAGCATAAGTGAAACCACATATTGATAGGTCCTCAAATGATGTCTTTTTGTTCACTGTCAGCTAGGATTGTTTTTTTCTCATCAGTGTTGTAACTTAATGATGTTTTTTGAGAACCTGTTATGTATAAATACCTGTTCATGTTCCTTCTTCTAGATTTTTTTTTTGCTGGGGGTGCTTTATACTCAGAAGTAAAATTGTTGGAGTGCATGGTAATCTGTGTTTGAATTTTTTGAGAAATCAGCATACATTTTACGTTGTGTAGCTGCCTTGTACAAGGGTTCCAATTTCTCTATAGCCTTACCAACATTTTCTGTGTGTGTTTTTAACAATAGCCATCCTACTGAGTGTGAAGTGGTATCTCATGGTGAGCTATAGAGTTTAAAACATGCTGCGTCATATCTGGCATCTTTCTGTTTGTGAACCGACAGTGAGGTAGAGAGCTGCGTGCATTGACTGATCCCTATGTGCTACAGCTGCCAGATTATCTATTTTTAATGCACGTGGTTTAACTAATTTTTCTCCTTTGGAGAGTAGCCAACTTATAAGTACGTAAAAAATTCATGAGAGTTCCCTTAAAAATAAAAGAGGTTTTATCCTAATACTGTTTCATAAATCTGTTTCAGTTCAAGTATCATGAACCAAGAATCGTTATCCCCCTGTCTACCATTCTTCTAACAGCTTGTTTCTTACCTATCTTTTTTTACAGTCCTTTCCATAACAATAACTATTTCCTTGAGATCGCTTTATTGGTGCCATCACTATTGCTTTATGTTTTGATCCTGTCTGATAGTCATACATTACTACTCTCCCATCCCAGTGTTTTGGCTCTTGAACATATTTCAGTTTAATATCTCTAGGTATTAAGGCCTGGTAACAATCCATTCACTCTTCCTTTACAGCTGCCTATATAATTGTCAAAGAGATCTAGGGGAAGAAGAATACAATCATTAAGGACATCCCCAGTGACTCTGTAAATAGTCTTGCTTTCCTTATCCTATTCTAGATTGAGGTCTTTAAGCTTATCAGTGAGGAAATCAAGTGCCTCATGAATTAGATTTAATCTTCAGTCATACTTTACCGCACCAGACATTTAGGCTCTTTGGAATGGAACAGACATGGGAAACTGGTAGATCAGTATTTTTGTGTTTAGAAGATCAGTGATTTAGTGCTTTAGTGAAAAACAAACATATGGTGCTAAGCTACTTATAAAGGTTGCCTTGCAACAGACTTGATTGTGGATTCTTGACAATGCTGCTCTTAGTTAACTGATTTTATAAATATTAACCTTTTTTTCAAACAGAGATCTGGGGACCTGTTTTGGAGCCTTTATTGAGGAACATTATGTTTGAGGAGACGGAGAGAAGGGAGGTACCAGGTTTCTGGTGTTTCCCTAGAGCCCACAAATGGTTAAGAATTATTTTCCCAAGACTGACTTGCCATCTTTATGTTCAGCAATCTTGGATAGTTTAGAACTGAGCTGATGACAGCCACAGTGAGCAATGACCAGTCTCCTTCTTTTTGAGACTTTCTCAACATTTCTCAATTGCTTAGTCCAAGAATCAGCTGGCATAGCCTTGTGTGCTCGTTCCTTAGGCCAGGATGCAGCCAAGTGTCTTGTTGGACAAATATTCTGTGGGCCTGAATCTGGCTCCTGCTCCTGCCTTGGAGATAAATCTAGATGCGGGGGTTGAGGAACAGGTTTGGGCCATATGCTTGCCTGGCAGGTGTTTCACAAAAACTCTACGTGCGTGCAGTGAAGCTTCAAAAGCAGTGATTTTAAAAGGAATCTTTTCTATTTCCTCTTTCTTCTGTCATCCTGAAACTATACAAAGACCACTTTGTTATACAGTGTTTGTTAGTGGCTGTGCTGTTGACATTTGGGAGGTACCCTTCATGGCGTGGACTTTTGTCATTCCTTGTGACTGCCACGAATACCCCTATTTCCAGATGTCCTTTGGAAGATGGTACCTTCAAAGGAAAACTTTTAACTTTTCAGGAATCTGCCCACTTACATTTATTTGTATTCTTTGTCTTACTCAACTTCAGTTTCAAGAAGTACTCTTTTCTATTTCACCGTCAGTCCAGGTCAGAGAATGTAATGGGCTCCTCTGTGGGGAGGACACTGCTGGAAGTGCCCTCGGGCCGCGGAGTTGTGTTTGTGGAGCGCGGCTGTGCTGGCGGTCAAGAGTGCTGGTTCTGGAGCCCGGCTGCCTGGCTCATCTCTGCCACCTGTTAGCTGTGGATGTGCTAATCTCAGTTTTCTCCCCTGCAAAAGGTCGATAGCATCGTACCTATCTCACAGGTTTATTGAGGGGTAAGTTAATATATGTAAATTATATTATACAGTGTGTTGTCCGTGTTTTGTGCTTAAGAACTGCTAGCTGTAATGTGTATTCTCATCAATGGTTTGCATCAGAGAAGGACTAGTGGTGCAGTTTGTGACATAAGTAGAGAAAAATCAACTAATGACAATAACCCTGCAGAGTACAGGCTCTAGTTGGTGGAGCTCAAGAAACGTCATCAGCACTTTGACTGTAAGATCAGGAGGTGCTGCCCGGAGGCAGGCTAGCTGCTTGGGAGCATGCCAAGGGCGCCAAACAAGTGTTTGCTTTCCTGCATCCCCTTTCACACACTCTTCATGTCTACCCGAGACTGTGACTGGTGAAACATGCAGGGTTTTTTTTTCTTTTTTTTTTGGTGGGGGGAACTACTTTTCCTACAATGCAGGAAATTTATTTATGCCTAAGCATTTCATGACGTGAACTGAGAGCACTTTTTTGTCATTCCGTGCAGATTTGACCTTACGCATATATGGGGGTAAGCTCAATGAGTGTGGTTTCAAGCTCTAAGAATGTTCTGACACCTAAACCTCTCTACCGCCATGCTTAAATTCTGACATTGACATTTAATTATCTCGTGCTGCTTTCCTGGGTTAACATAACAGCAGGCCTGACTCTTGTTCTCTGAAAGGCCTGACAACAAGGTTAGTTCTTGGTTGGCATCTGGTAACTTGGATTTCGGGACAATTTCCACTGCCCTCATTGTGTAGGAGGGGCTTATTTGTCTAAACTGTCCACAGTATCGTTTCTGCTGAACTTTTGCTTTCCTTTTGGGAGGTTAGAATTTGGGTACATGTCAGGCATAGGGTGCCCATGTGACCAGCCTCCAGTAAAAACCCTGGGCACTGAATCACTAATGAACTTCCCTGGTTGGCACATTTCACATAGGTTGTCACAGTTCATTGCTGGAGGAATTAAGAATGTCCTGTCTGACACAGAGAGAAGGTCCTTGAAAATTTGCACTTGGTCTCCTCTGGCCTTAATAACATATGCCTTTCCTGTTGCTGCTTTTGCTTTGTATCCTTTTGCTGTAATAAATTATAGCCATGAGAATGACTTTATGCAGAGTCATTGGAGTCTTTCTAATGAATCATCCAACCTGGGGATGGTCTTGGGTGGCCTCAAGATAATATTCCCACCATCACAAGAAAACTACAGAACAATATCTACACAAAAATTCTCAATAAAATATTAGCAAGCCAAATCTAACATCATGTTAAAAATGATATGCTATTACCAAGTGGGATTTAGCCCAGAAATGAAATATTGTTTTAACAGCCAAAAATCAATTAATGTCACGCACTATCTGAATAGAGTAAAGGACTAAAACCACACATTAATCTCAATATGCACAACAATTTTTTCGTGTTAACATAAGTAACATATTTTATTAAAAACTATTTTCAAAACAAATTGATGAGAAGAGTGTCATTGATTTTTACTTTTGCACAGATCCTTAGTGTCTGGCTTAATAGACAAGAACTTGGTTCTCCTATCTGCTTCTACATTCAGTTTCTGACACTACCTGCTAGGTCGCTTCCGGGAAGCCCTGGTATACACTGGTGAGAGAATGAGTAGAAAAGCAAAGAAAACCTGAGTATCGTTAATTTAGTTTTGCCCTTTGCAGACATCCTGGAAGAAACTCAGGAAGCTCCCAGTTTCTCTGGACCACATGTTCATGGAGAAGAGAAGCAGTTTTAGGGGTTCTGGAGGGTGGAGATGAATGTATGAAGGTTGAAGGTGGTGAGGTTATGCCTTCATTGTCTTTCCCTTTCCTTTGTACTCTGTTTGCTAGAATTTACTTTTTAGATTACAATATTACTATAAATAAGCAATTGTGTGAATGGATGTCTTTGATACAACCTAATTATTTTTGCCATATTTTAAAAATAAAATTCATAATGCAGCTCGATAAATTTAGAGTAGAAGGAAACTCCCATAATCTGGCAAAAGGCACCTATAAAAATCTATAGGAGTCATGCCCCGGTGGCCTAGTGGATAAGGCCACATACATCCCTAGGACCCAGGTTCTGGTGCCAGGGGCAACAACCAAGATGAACAACTAAATGAAATAAAGTAGTACTTCTCTCTTCCTGCTTGCCTGCCTACTCACCTTCATTCCTGCCTGTACCTTTCCTTCTTTTTTTTTTTAAAAATCTATAGGAAACATTATATTTAAGTGGGAAAGCTTGAATACTTTTCACTTAATGAAGCCATGATGTCCACTCTCACCGTTTGTGTTCAACAAAATACTCGAGGCTTTGGCTAGCGTAGTCAGACAAGACAGAGAAATACAGCCATCCAGATCGGAAAGGAAATAGAATGAGTCTTTATTCATAGATACCTAGAAAATTCTAGGGAATGAATTAAACACAAGTGTTCCTCAGAGAACGCATTCTGCACATTGCACCTTGTCAAGTTTGCATAACAATGAGGTTGGGAGACTTTTCCTGGAGGAGTCTTGAAAGAGCCTGGCCACTTGGGACTTGGGAAATTAAAAATCTTCTGCTGCCTTTTATATAGTTCATTTTTCTAATGGAGTGCATAGGTAAGGGGGAAGCCAATCTGCTCGGATGTGCATCCCTAAGATAAGAGGAGGGTTGTAGAGGTTGTCAGCTGTCTTAAATAGTAATGCCTGAGCCTTCTCTTGAATTGCTGAGAGTCAACAAGGCTCTTATCAAAGGGATAGGAGGAGCATAGTTTTTGGAATCAGAAGATTCAAGTTTGATTACTGCTTCTTTCCCTTACTTAGCCGTTGGCTATGGAGCAACCTTTTAGCCTCACTTTCTAAATGGGGATGATGGTAATAACTGCTGTATCCGTTAAGACATGATTTGACTGCCAGGAGCTGAGATCATGGAGAATAGTGACTTAAGCAATATAGAAGTTTATGTCTTATGTTCAGAGGCAGGGAGATCAGGGCTTATACAGTTTTTTTTTTTTTTCCCAATATCATCTAGGACCCTAGATTTGCTGTTGTTCTGCTGCTCTGAGCACATGATTTTCGCCTTTATAATCCATGATTATTCTTCCAGGCTAAAAGTGGGAGAAAGGGTCCAAAGGGCCTACCTTAGGAGTGTCTCTTCCTTTTAAGGAGCGTTTCCTGAAGTCCCACGTAACTTTCTCTACATTTCATTGCCACAGTTTAGTCTTAGAGCTGGCTGCACCTAATTGCAGTAGAGGCTTTAAAATGTTGCCTTTAGTTAGGCACATTGCCACCCTGGATGAAACGAGGGCTTTCATGCTGCGGAGGCGGGGAAGCCTGATGCTGGGTAGGCGAAGCTGTCTCAGCCACATTGAGCCTGCCGAGCTGATGGAGGGCTCCTGATGCAGTGCAAGAAAAAGCCAAGCTTGTGAGTGTTCTCCCCTGCCACTCCCTGTGACTGCTCCTTATGGGACTGAGGAGAGGGTGTAGTTGGTGGCACTAACCAAGGGATCCTTTCAACGTTAGCGTCTTTCCCATACTTGATACTTTTTCAGTGCTTGCCACTTCATTTGGATGAATGCATGAGCATGGGGTTTGGAGTCAGGCAAACCTTGTATTTGAATCTTGTCTTTGCCACTTCCTAGTAAAGTTACTTCTTCCATCTCAGTGTCTTCATCTATAAATTGGGGCTCATAATAGGATTATTGGGAAGATGAGACCTAATATAAATTTTAAGAACAATCTGGCACTATTAGCTACTGCTGTTATTTGGCATTCTGTCTACTTTGTCTGTATTTTATGTTATTTTTCTCTCCCCTACTGATATTCATATCCTATTGTCTCATGAATAATGAAGCAGCTCTTCTTCAGTTGCTGCAGCCATCTAGTCAGTACTCCTTCACCATCCTGCTTCTTTTTGGCAACGCCTCAGTGGATGACAGATAGTTCTCCACTTCCTTGTCCTCAGAGAACCTTATGGGGTGTTGCTGTGGCAGGAATGGGAAGAAGGTCCTGTCAGGAAGCATCTCCTGCATCCCCAGCCCTTCCCGTCACAATGACCTGGGACTCTATGCCTCTTCTGCCTCATTTCTTACCCCCCTGCCCCAGCGTGTCTCTCCCCACTGGACTTCCTGCTGTTTGCTCTTGTCAAACTGGTTTGTCTTGGGGACTTGTTTTTCTCAGTCTAGAACTACTCTTTCTTCAGACTCTTATATGGCCCACTCCCTCACTTCATTTAGCCACACTTTTTAAAACAAAACACTGCCTCTGCCATGTTTTATCATCTGCTTTCTTTTTCTTCACACCTCTCCTCATAAACACCTGAGATTTAAATAAAATGGTGATTTGTTTATTGTTCATCTTGCCTCTACTGAATGGAAGGTGTTTTCTGATCCCAGCTGAATCCCTTGAGCAGTCCCTGGCACAGAGGCTCCAGGAGTTTTTGTTGATCAAGTTAATGCTGGTTAACCTTTGCTTGCTCTGACCATTTTTTTTTTTTTCCTGGTTGAGCCCAAGATGCCAAGAGGCAGGGGTGAACTCTGGGTTGGGGAGGTGGATTGTTACCCTGTGGGCATCAACAGCTAGGCTTGGGATGTTGTTCCGGGACCCTGTCTTTACTGAGCCCTGCTTTCTTCTCTCGGCCCCAGATCATGTGCTTCTGTGATTAAAGATAACTACAGTCAGTTTGCAATCAACTTTATAATATTTCCTTCCTAATTTTCACAATGATCTTACTTAAATCAGGGAAGCAGATTCTACCTTATTCTACGAAAGACTTTCGTACAGAGTTGATTTGCAGGTAAAATTGGCCACCGTGTGACTGGGAGGTAGCGAGACCTTCTGCTCTTGGCAACCAGGCCACCTCTTGGTGGGAGGGTTGGTCGGCATGCAAGCCCTGGTGGTTGATTTGCATGGACTTTATGATCCTTTCAAGCCTGCAGGTTGATGATTTCTTCAATCCTCATTTTTCTCCATAAGAATACTAAGCCTCAGTAATATTAAATGCTCAAGATAGGGATTTGGGCAAAGGGGGCATTTTGATGAAAGAGGCATAAAATATCCTAAAGCAAGGTCTGTGAACTTCCTTCAGCTTCATCTGTTTTGTCCAGAGTGTTTTGCCCTTCTGTGCTCCCTTCTTTCCTGCATGTTGGTGCAGGGCAAAAATCTAGGGTGCAAACCGTTTTTGTCCGTGGATGGCTAGGGCTGGCCCAGATGCTGGCCATGGCTGGCCATGGAGGAGACATGGCCGAAGGGCAAGGCATTCCAACTCAGGCGTCATCCCCTGGACCAGAGCCTTCTTAGGGCCAGTCGCCTTCAACCCCTCCCCAGCCTCTACATTTTGCTGCAGGCTATTAAGGGCCCCCATCTGCACATCTCTCATTAATTAAAAATGCTACAAACCATCTGTTTGAGATGAAGCCTCAGAGTGGGGCTGCTTGCCTGAGGCATCGTTCTCTCATACCTCTCAACTTTAATTGAAAACTTATTTTTAGGCCCATAAACCTTTCTTGCTGCTGGTGACAGTGATGGTGGAGAGGGTGAGCCTACACCTGATGGAAGCTCTGGAGTTAGGGACAGTGGTACCATACAGTATTTAATTTGGGAGGTTTGTCAGATGTGAAGACAAAGAGGGTACTGTGCATAGTGGAAGAGAGGAGCAAAGATGAAGCTAGAAACTAGAAGGACAAGGGCAGAGATTCAGGGGTGACCCAGCCTGGAGGCACATACCTTGGGCTTGCAGGGAACCAGGAGACACAAGTTGTCTTCTAACTCTGCCTCAACTGGGTGTGGGCCAAGGCCACTTCTCCAAGTCAGTTACATTTCCTCCCTGGAATACTAAGAGTCAGGCTGGGTCCTTGGCTGTCTGCAATGTGATGATTTAGAGATGGGGATACATTCGAGGATCTAGGCCCACCACTGAGGGCTCCCTACAGGGAGTGGGAAGACCTGGCTCTGAGTCTGTTTCCTTCTACCCTGAGTCCATTTTCTCATTGTCCTACCCTGCCTTCCTCCCTGGGAATAGTTTCAAGACTTTGAGGTTGCTATTATTTATGAGATGGAGAAGAACGGTAGTAGAGATTTTATTTTAGCCAAGGCATGGTCTAGACACTGCCTTCTAAGATAGATTTCTTGGAGATGGGCAGGGCAGCTCCCCAGCAACTGAAAGGTGGCAATCCTTCTCCCCACCAATATGCAAAGAACCCTCAGGTTCACTCATTACATTATTTTTAACTACCCGCTAGCAAGACAGAATAAGAATTATTCTCATTGCCCCATTTTCCAGAGAGAGAAATTGATGACTAGAAATAGAAAATGACTTGTCCCGGGTCACATGGCAATTAAGTGTTAGAGCTGGTTCCAGAACTTAGGGTCCTGGCACTAAAACCAATTCTCTGCTCCATGTTTTTTGATTGTCCTCCTCTGGGTTTTGGAGTAGAGGGATGATGGAAGCAGGGCAGTGTGTGTGAAACCGATGGCTGAGCACACCCAGACTGTGGTGGAGTGCTGCTTGCCTTGAATTTTCCTGAGGTTGACTCTGCCTCTCAGAAGTAGCTAATTCATCTCTGTGTCCTCAGTGTCACCTGCAGAGCCTCGGCTTGTCCTTAATCACGCGTACTGAATGAAGAGGGGAATGAATGAATGGATGAGAGAAAGCAGGAAATTTATCCCCTGTGTCAAGCCATTCTGACAGCGTCTAAGACTTGGGAATCAGAGCCATGTAAGCCAGGAGAAATTAACCAGTGAATCTAGACTGGCCCAGTCTGTACATTTGAAAAAAGAGGCCCAGACAGGGAGTGACAGACCTGAGGACACAAGTCCACCTTAGGAGAGTCAGGCCTACTGTTTCTCCTACGAAGAGTAGGAGAGCTTTCCTATTGTTTCCTCTTGCCCTCGGTAGAGATCAAGGACAGGAGCATCTGAACCGCTTAGAATGAGCTTCACGTCAAGTCATGCCAGCCTCTCTCCACCTAATCTCCCCAAATCAATTTGCAAAACTTCCATTAATACTGTCAGGAAATCTGCAAGCTGTTTAAAGCCAGGGCACTGCAGTAACTGCTGGCATAACGGCTACCTGGGGGGAGACAGACATTACCGGCATAATTAAAGATTAGTGTGGCCTTGGGCAGTTCCACAAAATTTACCTTTCTCAGCAGCCCGTGGTGGAAGAACCTCTCACTCACGAAGGGCCAGGCCAGTTGACTTTGCACCTCTCTTCTTAACACTCTGTGTGCCCCCAGCCGTGGGGAGTCTTCTGGGAAGAACGGCGATGGAGCAGTAACCTGCTCACCGGGTATAGGGCGGCTGATCCAAAGCATGATGTCGCGTAGGGCTTCTCAGAGTCCCCGACGGGCAGCCGCATCCCCTGGGCATCCTGTGACTGCAGGGTCTGAGTCCGAGAGGCTGGGTGGCACCCGAGACCGCTGTTCTAGCAAGTTCCCAGGTCATGTCCGTGCTACTTGTCCTGGCACATGTGTGTGGTGTTAGTTTAATCTGTTCAGTGGTGGTGGGTGTAGATGAGGACAGGAGCTGTGGCTCCATCACTAAGGCTTGCAGGAGAGGAGACCAGTGTCCAGACTCTTTGCATGCTGTTCCCAGGATAGGCCAAACGGGGTTCTTTCTCATGTGGGCATCGGTAGCACGGGGTTTATGACCACACCCCATTGCTTCAGTCCAGACCCGGGCTCTAGTATTTAGTGGCTGAAAGACGGAGCTAATAGTACCGACAACATAGACTTTGTCTCAAGGACAAAATGTGACCGAAGCATTAGCTCTGAGCATGGAGGGAGTGCTCTATGTCAGCGTCAGGTTTCTTTCAATCCTCAAATTCCGTGCACAAAATTATTCAGGAGATATTTGGTTTTAAAAGGAATATTTAATAAAGTTACACATTTTATAAACGAGTTTTTCCCTTAAATTTTAAAATTTAGTTTATAACTTTTATTTTTCTCCTTGTAAGTCTATCAAAGGGTTTTGGATGATGTTTATTCCATTTACAAATTTAAATCTAATACCTTCAAATATTTAAAATGTCATTTGATAAATTCAATATTTTGAAGTACTGTGCTTTATTACCTGATAAGTCTTCTCAAGTAATTAAAGTCTTCCTACCAGTCTAAGAGACTCTTATCTTGTAGTTCCAACATTGGATTTGAATTTAATATGATTTTTCAACTTAAAATTACAAATTTCACTCAATTATTAAATTACATTTTAGATTGGAATTAAAGGCTGACTTACTACTCAAATAGGCCATATTCTCAAAATAAGATCAATATGCACAGATCCTTTAACATCTAAAAATATTCCTTCTGTGGGTTTGAGTTTCTCAAACATTTTTCTGTATTTGAGGATGAAAGATCTTTACCTACTAAAGAGATAATAATACCTTCCCAAGTAGTTTTGGGGGTCACCTTCTCAGACGCTTGATGTTGCATAATAATCAGAATTATCAGCCACATGCTGACTGGATTCTTATCAGTGGCATTGATGGAGCCACTAAGCTCTGTGTTTAGATGCTCTGTCAGGGACTCCATAAATTAAAGAAGAAGGTGGTCACAAGGTCCACGCCCCAGGATTTGAGGCCCTTCATTACTCAGTTCTTCAGTCTCCTGAAGAAATCTGCTTCTCTTTCTTAGGCTGCCATAACACATGCTCAGACTTTGTGTTCTTGGCTTCTTGAGATACTGAAGTGTACTCCTGTCTCTAGGCTCCAAAAACCTTTGACCTTGAGGAAACACAGCATTTCTGTTTCTATTCTTAGAGTCATTCTTCCTTAGATATGAAAATGGCATCCTTTGGAATTCTGGTTCACTCTTGTGGTTTCATTTTACTTTGTGGGCATAATTCTCAGGGTCAGACTCTGGTAAATCTATGTTAGATAGCACAAAATATTGTGTACACTGATGATTTTAAAATTAAGATGAAGGGACTCCCTGCAGACCCCAGGAGGGTGCTGGACAGTGACTCTCAGGCTTCTTGGGTTTTGATGGCCTCCAGTTGCTACTTTTCTGCACACTTATGGCTCAAGGAATGAATAGTAACTTAGGGGCCAGGTCAGGGACCTTGGGCAAGTAGCTTTACCTCTCTGAGCCTTGTTGTCTAATGGGGATTGTATTATTCCCCTTGATAGGGCCATCAGGGGATGCTGGTGAGATGGACATTCTAGCTTAGCACCTTGTAATATAAGTGCGACACAAAGTTAGATCCTTGTTCCTTCAATTTGTTTTCAAAATAGCAGTTGATGTATCTATATCTATCTATCTGTAATTATTAGGCAAGAGCAAGTCTAAGCCAACAGACCAGACATCATTTTATTCAAAACACTAACCATGTCAGCTGTCACTGTGGTTCTTCGCTGAGTGAGAATGTCATTCTGTGGGCAGGGCTTTCTCAGCAGTGTGTATGGATTGGCCTGGGAATGTAGCTGACCAGTTTCAGGGAGCTGTGGCTATTTATCTACAACCCTCCTAAACCCCACCTTGGACCACTGCACTGGCTTCTTCTCTAGCAGGATCCTTCTCCTCAGGATCAAAATGGACTCCCTCAGGTCATAGAAAGAGCAGAAGTTTTAGGGTCAGATAGACCGGAGCTTTGATTCCAGTTCTGCTACTGACTGGAAACCCAGGCAAGCAGTTTCCTTCCTCATGGCTTGTGTCCTCATCCGAACAATGAGTATGATAGAACAGTACCTGCTTCAGAGCGATGGCATGAGACTAAAATGATGGATGCAATTACACTTCACAAACTGCAGAGCCCTGTATACATGTTTACTGTTAAGGACCATTGCAGTATTTGAATGCCATTAAAACGACATTTTTTTTCTCCTTATGTCACCTGCCTGGTGAATTTCTGAGGGACTCCACAAATGCCACATACACTGCAAAACCTTCCATGCAGAGCAAAGCCTTTCCTGTCCTTGCTCCCTTAGAGCCCAGAACTTTCCCTCTGTGAGTTTGTGGAATGCTGTAATCAAGTTAGTGTTCAATAGGTCAGTGTTCTTTACTACCTGGTGTATCCCGAGCTGTGTCTTTCCCTTTTTTTGTCTGCCCAACATACAATAGGGCCTGCCTCAGTGGCTACTGATTGAATGAAAGAATGACGAACTCACTAAGAGCAAAGGAAAGCAAGCTGTGCTCCATCCCTCTAAGGATTTCATTTTGAGCCATCTTCCCTTGAGTCTCCTCCGGGACTCCACCCTTTCCTTCTTCCCTTTTCCCCTCCCTGGCCTCCTCCCTCCTTCCTCATTTCTCTCCTGGCACTCGATGCACAGCTTTGGTTCCTGGCCTGAAGGATTAAATGCAGTGATGAGAAATGTGTTTTCTTATTGTTTTAGGAAGCCAAGCAGGGTGGGGTGAGGGAGGAAGAAATTAAATCAGAGACAACCATTTATCTTGGGCTAAAGGGACAACAAGGATTCCAGGAATCCATACTCTTACTGGGCATCCCCCACCCCTCCCCTGTGCCAGCCCCCTCCTTTATTGGGGAAATTAGCCAGGACAGCTGGTGACCCAAATGTGTTCACCCTTGTACATGAGGAGATGGGGCTGCATGACCTGGAATGGAATTCTGCTTCTGCTCAGGGACTTCTCGAGATGTAGTAGGAAGGAAACTGGGCGACCTGGCTCTCTCATGCTGGGTGCGCCATCTTGAGCCTGCTTGCCTCTCTGAAAATAGGGATAAAGACAGAATTATGTGTCTCATTTAGGGTAAATGGGCCTCCTTATACCTGACCCATGATCTTCTAGGGTCCAAACCCCAGTTTTGACCTTGTGCTCAGAGAAATCAGAGAGGTCTTGTCTTTCACACACATGGATGCATAGAGGAGGCAAACAAGCCAGGATGCTGCCCTGTGGTTTACACAGAGACATACATGTCAAGTAGATGGAAGGCCTACCTTGGCAAAGTTGACACAACAGAGAACCAGGCTCAAGTGTGGGCTCTTCCACTCATCAGTTGTGTGAATCTCTCTAAGGTGGAGCCTCAGTTTCCTCATCTTTAAAATGGAAAAAATAATAACAGGTAAGTGGTATGAGGAATGATGAACTATATCAAATGCTTAGTTCTGTTTGGCGTTTCGAAAACACATCAACAATGTTAGCTGTCACTGTTATTATGAATTGGTCTTAAGAGTAGGGCTTTCACCCATCACTTGAGTAGATCTCTCAAGAAAGAAAGAAGGGTCTAGTTCAGCTGTCCACAGTGCTCTCTCCTAGGACTGGGAGGGCACCATTAGGGTTTACTTCTAAGAGAGCCCCCTTTTTTGTTTTCCATGTTCACTAAGCTTCTGTACCCCTTGGATATAACACAGCGACTGAGTTTCTACTTACTCACTTAAACATTTGCAATCTAGTCTTGCCTCCCCGTCATCCTTAAAGGAAGATGATGGGCTATTGGCTATCGCCAAACTCCTCCCACGACCAGAGCCAGTCTCTAGGTTGAGTCACATTACTGATGACATTAGTTATAATAATGATAGGAATGGTAACACATGCTGAGCTTTTACAACACATCAGGCAGCTCTTTGAGGGGCTTTGCATCCATATACGACACAAGAACCTCTGAGGAAGGGTCCGTTATCCTTATTTTACAGATGAGGAAACTGAGGCCCAGGTTGGGTAAGTAGCTTTGCCCTAAGTCCCACAGCTGGTTTATTGTCCCCACTGGTGTGGGATTTATTGTATGATATCTTTGTACAAAGGTTGTGTTGCACATGTGGAAAGGTATCTATGGGATGAATTCCTAGAAGTGCAAGTGCTGGGCCAGATTTTGCCAAATTGCTTTCCATATATGTTTTGTCAATTTACATTCCCACCAGCAGTGTGTGAGACTTCCTGTTTTCTTCAAAAGAGAAAAAAATTTCCAGTTTTATTGAAGTGTAATTGACACTTTTCCCCTCACTGACAGATGAAAAGCTATAGATATCCTGCTCCAGGTTTTGTGTATTTCCTTGTTAATGAGTTTGAGGCTCTTATCATATGTCTGAGAGCTGTTCTTGTTTCCTTTCCTGTGAATTGTCTGATCACATTCTTTATCTATCTTTTAAACTGGATCTTTGTTATTTTTTCTCATTCATGTCTAGTTCTTTAAGAAATTAGGTCTTTTTTGAAAAATATTGAAGTGTTTATTTTCTTTGACCATACCATTTGGTTTTAAATTTTGTTTATCTTTTTGTCATGTAAATAAACAAGTTTATGTAAATGTATTTTCCATCTCTTTATTTTATGGTTTATGGGTTTTGTGTCCTACTTAGAAAGGTGTTTTGCCCAGTTTAAGATTCATTTATTTAAAAGTACATTTATGATTTCAATGTTTATGTTTTAAATCTGAGATCCATCTGGAATTTATTTTGGCTTGTGGAGTGAAGTAAATATCTAACTTAAAAATTTCCCAGATGACTAGTTCCTCAAATACAAAGAAAGGAAAGTTCCTCCACATTTGAAATTAAACCCAAACAAATCAGAGGCTATGATTCGTTGGGGTTCTCACAGATCCTAGGACCCACAAGAATCCTAGGTCATTTTGGGCATTAAGAGTCTGCAGTAATTATTATGTCTCCAAAATGATACCCAGAACCCAAGGAAGTGAGGGGTACTGCTACAGGAAATTTTTGGTGTGCAGACATGTTTTTACATGTCCAGCTGTCTTACAACCATTTACTCATTTAACCCTCACACCACCACTTTCAGGAGCTATTTGTATTCTCATGTTGTACACTGAGGTTTGGAGAGAAGTGACTTGGCCAGGCTGTTAGCGCAGAGGAGTGCGCTGACTTAGGCTCTGCTGTGTCTCATTGGCTGTGAGCAGTGATAGCGCCCAGCAGACTGCACCTAGAGTCTTCCCACAGCGGGGTGGGGTGGGGGCAGGGGGCAGCGATGGAGTCTCTGCTCTGGTTGGTACACATGGGAATCTCCTGGGAGCAGAGAGAAATTAACATGTGAAAAATCAAATTAAGTGCTCTGATTTTGGAAAACAGAATTTCGTTTTGGAAAACAAAACAAAGAGCCGTTTATGTTTCTCATTATCCAGATCACAGAATGGGTATGAGATCTTTGTTTGCTTAAGCAGGCCATATATTGGAAAGTATATATTAAGAAGCTTTTGTTAAACCGATTTGCAAAGGAGAAACTAAGGTTTGCAGCAGTGCCCAGGGTCACAGGGTGGTGGTTGGGAAGCATGCTAGCTTTGGAGTCAGGGAGGGGAGATGGTCAACTTCACATCCTGCTAACCATGTGGCTGTGGGCCAGTCTCTTGGCCCCTTTCAGACATGTCTTCTCCTGTAAAATGGGAAGAAGGCCACCCATCTCTTACGGCCAGGGCGAGGAGTAAATGAGATGTTTAGGTGAAGTGGAGCTTGCGGGTACATGGTGGGCTCTCCATTGTTGTTACTAGAGACGAGCCGGGTCTCTAAACCCTTTGAAGATTTTATTAGATGCTCCATCAGACCTTCGCTGAACAGGCATGGCTGCATAAATCTCGAGACACCTGCACCTGGTTTCCGGCCGCTGCTCTTCCCCTCTCTGCTGTAGCAGCCCTGCCCTGCAGGGTAGAGAGAGGGGAGGGCACTGTGTGACAGGGAGGTGGTCAGTGGGGGCAGGGAACCTGGCTGAGAGCAGCTCATAAGCTGCAGCTCCTGTTTAGAGATATAAATTGCAGCAAATTTGTCATCTCTGGAGAGAAATTGCATTTGGCAATTTCAATGTTTTTCGCGCTTTGATGCTCCCGTCTGTTTAGGGCAGGGGAGAAGGTGTGGAAAGAATCGAACTGGGCCTTGGTGAGTGAGAAATAGAGGCTGAAAAGTGAGCAGCAAAAACAACTGCAAAGCTTGGTGGCTGTGATGGTTAGTAAAAGGCTCTTCTCCCAGTCCTGGTGAGGTGGGTCTGTCCTGGGGGACTGATCTGTTGTGTGGGCCATCCTCCAACCCCACCCAGACACAACATGCCCGTGTTTATAGAAACATCACCAAGTTCGGAGCAGGGGCCAACTGGCAGAGTGGGGCCAGTCACTGCCCCTTGCTCGTTACCTTGCCCATGGGGTAGAGGCTTGGGTCAAATGATGTAGCAAAATAATATATCAGACTGGAAAGGCCTCAAACCCAGTGTTTAAATTTTTTTTGATTGATAGCTAAGAGTAGCTGAATATTTTGATAATAGAACTTACTTTGCCGACAGTACTCTAAGGCCTCTGGTTCATCAACTCTTAATTCTCAGAGCAGCTTTACAAGGCAGCTACTCCTATTTCTCCCAGTTACAGGTGGGAAGCCTTTGGAGACACAGAGAAGTTAAGTAACTGACCCAGGGTCACACAGGACGTTGGTGGCAGGAACTTAAGTCTCTCGACTCTTGGTCCTGGATTTGTTTCCAAGTGTCATCTGTGAGGTCAGTTCAGTGCTGACCCTCTAAGACCACGTGTGGGGGAAAGTGATGGGAAACTAACTGGGATGTTTTCAGTCAGGGAGGATTGTTGGGATCCACTTGGTTAATCATGGGGGCTTCTTGGAACAGGAGTGGTTTTTGGACTGGTTCAAATGAACTGAGAGTTTACCCAGACTGACATGGTGGGGGCCACAGTCTTGTGACTCAGGACTTGCATAGGCAAAGGCTGGGAAGCTGGAGTGGGATTAGGCATAGGGGACTTTGGGCAGTTTCACAATCTGGAAGACTTGTCAGAGGAAGAAAGGGGAAGAGACATCAGTGGGCAGAGCATTAGCACTGGGTTTGTTTGTTCATTTGTTCATTCACCAAACATATCTGAAGCCTCTTCCTCATGGCAGGCCCTCTGCTGGGTGCTGTGGACATGGAAATGTACAGTACCCAGTCCTGGCCCCGGATTTGTTCCTAGGCTTTGCAGTATAGACTTGTAATAAAATATAAAATCGTTACAGTGTTACATGATACAGGCTTTGATTGTTGGAGGTACCAGGGGAACAGGTTGCTCAGAGGAGGGACAGTTGACCAGGCTAGGGGGGTAGGTAAGGGAAGGCTTCCTGGAAGAGTCGACTTCTGAGCTGGGGTATGAAGAAAAGCAGCAGCTCTGCCACAGGTCCTCAAGTTGGCATGGTACAATCTCTGGGGAGCGTCAAAAATGCTGATTCCCAGGCCACACCCAGACACATTGAATTGTGATCTCAGTGGTGATTCTGATATGCAGCCAGCAGTGACTTATGGGAAGAAAGGAGGCATAGACATTCCAGGCTGCCGGGGAAGTGGGTAAGGACGAGGATGGCGTGAAGCTGGGAGAGAGGGTAATATGTTCAGGGGACTACAAGCCAGATGATAGGAGCTGTGAAGTGGTAGACGGAGGACGAATGCAGCGAGAGCTCTGAGGGCTTCAGATTGGGGAGAGGGGCACACACCCCACAATCCAGGTCCTGGCCATCCTGGACAGGGACCCCCAGGCTGCTAGCCCCCACTACCACCCCATGCACTGCACCTGCTCGAGGAGTGCTAGCTGCCTTGGTGAGGGGCAGCTATTCTGCTAATACTTCTGTTTCCATCATGCTTCTTTGTGGAGCTACCAGTTGCGGGCAGAGCCTACCTCTTAGAATGGTGCTAGATCAGTAATAAAGTTCCCTTGACTCTCAGAAGCTGTTCAGGGCTGCCAGGAGGGCATGGAGACCTCAGGAGTGGATGGTCATTGCCCAACGGAGACCCTGGTAATTGGAAGAACCCTTAGAGAGGCCTGATGATTCGCTACGGCAGCTCAGAGCCCAGGGCTCCTTCCCAGGGCTACTGGGAAGGAGAGACCACAGCCCCTGGACATGGGAGGAGGAAACTGGTTTGCGGCCGGTGAAGGCAGTTGTTTTCACGCAGCAGTGGCTTGGGGTGCCGGGCTTTCCGCGAAGGCCTGCCGTCGAGCAGGCTCAGTCTCAGGCTCACGAGTGAAACTCTGGGCATACAGTACAAACTCAGCGGATGCTTCCTCTCAGTTCTTTCCTGGCTCCACTCTGGGTTTTCCCAAGCACTGGTGCCCGGCATTACATAGCTCTGGGTTTTCACAGCTGTGCCTTCTGAAGAGATCTTAGATGGCTCTGCATCCTGTCCAAATGGTTCAAAGTAGCCTCTGTCTCTTCCCATTTCTCAGGACAGAGCTATGGGCCCCTTCTCTGCTCTCATCCTGCCCCTCCCGGCCCCACCCAGCCCAGGTAGGTCAGATTCCTCTCCCCTCCACATGGAAAGCATTGTCAAGGACCTCATAGTGCTTCCTAGGGTTTTCCTGACCCTGGGAGTCAGCCCAAAGGGAATGGGAGATACGGGCTTCCAGGTGAAGGTAACATGCTCAGGAGAAGCCTTTCAGAGACTTAGGAAGGGCTCTGGAGATATGCTCGTTGCTAGGCGATTAGCAGGACCTGGTGGGACAGGTGAAGCAGGATTGCTGCAGACACTCCGGTTTGTTAGTTTTTGTCTTCTACTGTCCTGTCCCTCTGTTCCTGCTTCCCCCATCCGGTGCCATCAAAGCAAATGTGCACTGGAATGGGACCGAGTCGCAGGTTGTTGTCTTGAGTTTTTAATTTCTTCCCTTCTATTAATTTTTGTGTGTGTTGGATGTGTCTGTATTTGAGAGGGCATGTTTGTGCATGTGGATGTGTGTGAATATAAGAAGATACTTCACAAAGGGTGGCTGTGGCAATTGTGTCCCCATGTTTCATGCTGGTCATGTGCCAGGCACCTGATACATCCTGACTCATCTCATCATCTCGCTGAATCCTCACAGCTGCCCGGTGAAGTAAGCAATTATGTCCTCATTTTATAGATAAAAAACAGGCTCAGAGAGTGACAAGTGGATTGCACCTCGGACAAACAGGGAGTGGGAGGGTCAGGATTTGAACCCAGACCTGCCTGTGCACTTGAACACTGAGTAATCTTAGAGACAGGGCTCCCCAACTCAGTGAAGTCATTTCCAGCCTCAGGGGAAAGATGGGTGCAGGAGACGTGCCCTGGCCTAGGACTGTGAGGTCTGCTCTCAAGCATGTCACTGGTGACACCCTCTTTGACCTGAGGCCACATCCTTGCCTTCTCTGGGCCTCACTGCCCTAGCCTGAGAATGACCCTGTCAAGTTGATGTCACCCCAAGGACAGGGGTCTGGGTCCTTAGTTACTGCCTGACTTTTCCTATAGATTAGAGACTCAGCTAAGGGAATGCCAGCTTTGGGGGATCCCCAGGAGAGAGCCCTGAAGATGACCCACACAGAGGCAGACGGAAGTCTGCCCTGATCTGCTCCTGGGCTCCTGGTTCTTGGGCTGCAGCGGACAGATGTAGCATGTGGTTGATGCAAGGGGTCTCAGAACTGGAGCTTGCGGGGAGCTCAGCACTGTACCGAAGCATCTAAGATGCAGCTAGGGAGCTGATGTGTCCACACGACATTGCGGGTAATCAGTGTTAATCACAATCCAAAGCCACGTCTTCTTGCTTTTCCCTCTGAGGGGTCAGGAGCTGTGACACTGGAATCCTGGTCCCTGAAACACAATGGGTACGACTGTTTGAAGGGGGGAAACGAAAAATAGGAGGGCCATCAGGAAATATCCAGCTGACTTCAGAATTCCTTCAGAAATAGTGGGGTTCCCTTCTCTGGCCAATGATTGGTCGATGGCCTCTGGTCACCGATGACTGGCTGAGCACAGAGTAAATTGTGCCAGGAGTTTTTCACACAGGCTGCCTGATGCAAGTGTGGTTGTAGCCTTGTGGTGGGTACTGCTGCCCCTGTTCTCTGGACGAGGGACCTGAGAGACAAAGAGGATACCCATTTTGTCCACGAATCAGCAGATGCCTGGCTGAGGTGGCTGGAACCCAGTCAAGGCCATGCCTAGAAGACTTGTTTTCAAATGCAAGTGGATCACTGAGCACGTGGCTGGGTTTGTTACAGTTTCTGAAGACATACCCTGTTTAAGTCTGTATAAACACCAAATTCAGCAAGAATTACTCTCCCTCCTTTGCAGATGAAGAAACCGTAGCTCAGGAAGGAGGTGGTAGAGCTGGGATTCAAACCAAGTGCAAAGCAAGAAGAAACTGTCAAGGCCGTGGCCTCCTGGTGGGGTCGGCACTCTGGGCCCTGCTTTAGGTGCTGGTTAGCAGGGGGCTCGCCCCTTGGTGTGGCATGCACTCCTTGCTGCATGTGTCCCAGTTAGCTGAGAGTCTTTATGGAAATGGGGCTTTGGGCTAAGACAGCAGAGACATTTGTCTTTAAGAGACACTCTGCTCTTCTCTTTATGCCCCTTTGGGAGTTTCCCACACCCCACATCTCCCTTCCAGTACTTTCTCTGCTCATGTCTCCACTTTAGCTCCAAGGGTGCCACACTATGCCCACTCATTCTCCAGCTCTGGAACAACTAGGACTGGGGTGTTTGGAATTGAGTCTCAGGTGTAGCAGGAGGGAGTCTGGCTGGATGCCAGGAAGCTCTTCCAGATAATTACTTGTTGTGGAAAGGCAAACGCAGGGTCAGAGTTCTTAAGGCTTCAAGCCAGAGTATGGACTGTGAAAAGGGTGGGGGTGGGTGTCAGTGACCTCAGACCCTGAGTTAGGAGAGGGTTCTGTTAGTCCTCCCCTCCAACCCCAGTTCAAGTTCATTTGCTGGGCTTGAATGCTCCAGCTCTACCCCCTCACTAAGCCTGATCCTGACCCTTTTAAACAGATTTCTCCCAACCTCAGGGTTTAAGGATGAGCCTCAGGGTCCTGGAGACAGTCCAGCAAAGAAACTCATACCCTGCAGTCATCCCCTCCACCCCACTCCCTGCTTACACAGGCATTTCAGCTCTTCTGAGCAAAGCAGGCTCCTCCCCTGGCGGCCTGTGGGGGGCAGCCTTACCCCACGCACCCTCTGCAGAGCCTGTGAAGCCCAGTCATGTCAGGGTCAGGTGGAGACTCCTAGAAGAGAAGAGCTGGGCTCCTCCTCCCCTTGCCTGGGCAGGTGGGAGGCCAAGGTTGCGGCTTGAGGGTAGCCAGGGGTACTGCTGACTATGTGGGTGGGGCTCCCGAGAGCCACCTCAGGCTGGTGTAGGGGAGAGGGCCTTCTACGCTTCCGAGTTCTCCAGGATAGGCCATGCTGGCCCCGCTGCAGGCTCTGATGGGAGCCCTAGGCGAGGCAGTCTGGATGGGGCAACGGGAGAGAGGGCGAGGCTTGGAGTAGCTGGCTCCTGGGCTGGGAGAGATGCGTGTCCTGTGGCAGCAAGGGTAAGGCAGGCCAGCCTCTGGCCACCTCACTGCCCACCCCCCAGGGTGTCAGAAATGTAGTTGGTGGCAGGGGCTTGGCCTCAGGAGGATAAGGCTGTGCTGGACTGAAATAACAAGGAATGGGGCACGAGAAGACATGGTGCAAATCCCTCCATTCCGGGAGACCTCGAGCTGGCTGCAATCTCCTGATACACCAAAGAAGGATGAGAACACCTGCCCTGGGGGCTGCTCAGTCAAGTGAGGGGTGAGGAAAGAATGTGCACATAGTAGGTGCTCTCCCAGGGGCAGCTCCCCTTGGCCACCTTGTCTGGAGAGGCCAACTCTTCACCTCCGGCCTCCCACTCAAACTGCAGTTCTAGAGAAGCAGCATTGTTCAGTGGTTAGAGCATAGCCTAGAACCAGAGTCCTGCTTCACAAGCCTGTGGCAGCCACCTGTTAGGTGTCCTCGGGCAACTTAACTTCCCTGCATTGTACTTTTCTCACCTGTAAGGTGAGGTGCTAATAGTTACTGCTTCAGAGAGCTGCTAATGACTTCATATACACAGAGTGCATAGAATGGTGCTTGCCCGATGTGAGCACTGTGTGCCCTTGTCACTGTGAACTGTCACAGTCCCACATCTCTGTCTGACCCTAGAGTGGCTACCAAACTGTCCCTGAAGCAAGCTGCTTGACTTCCACATGGCAGCCTCTGAGATACACCTGCCCGGAGCCTGACCTGTTTACAGGGGAGCGCAAGTGAGCACTTCATCAGAAGTGCTCCAGCCATCCCACCATCTCCTTTTGAAAGTGATGCTTGTAAAACCAAAACCAAAAATAAACGAAATAAAAGGGACTCTGAAGCAGCTAAGACAGACTACAGAAGCCGGTGACCTGGGTTTGCGGTCTGTGGCCAGAGAGATAAAAAAATAAGAAGACTTTTAAGTTCTCTTCAGTGTGTGCCCGGCTCCAAGAAACTCACCACTCATCTCCAGCCTGGCACCTCAGGACAACCGGGCCCTGGGTCCTGGGCCAGAGACAACGGCACCTCTTCCAGGGGTGGGCCATTAATGCCTGTGGGTTCAGAAGCAGAGAGGCAGTTAGGGACTGGGGCTCTGGGTGGCTAGAGCAAGAGGAGGGCAGGGTGAGGGGCACCTGCAGGGCTGAGTTGGGAGTTTCAGTTGCCACTGAGACCCTGCCTTCCCTTTTTAAAATCGAGGTAACTTTGGCTTTCACGATTAAGTTTCAGGTATACAGTGCTATGATTCGACGTCTGTATACCCTTCCCTTTAATTATAATTTGCAGGTGGCTTGGGTGCCTGGGGTAAGGACTTTATCTGACAGGTGAGGCTTATCTCCTGGAGCCAGAGAATTGGCTCTGTAATTGACCGGGATGATCTACCTTTGATGATGTCCCCAGGCAGTCTGAGTCCTGGGTGTGTGTGTGGGAGGGGGCTGGGGGGGCACTGTCCGTCTCAGCTGAGCCCTCTGGTCCCTCCAGCTGTGGACTGGCATGGAGCCTCAAACCCAAACAACAGGATTGTGGGGTGAACTCGGCACTGCGTGTGAGGTAATGTGTGTGGCACGGAGCCTGCACTCGAGTCAGACCTGGTTTGAATGCAGGCTCTTCCACTTAGTAGTTGTGGCACCTTGGTCAGCCCAGTTAACCCTCTGACCTTCCACTTCCGCATCTGAAAATGGGGTAATGGTATCCGTGTGATATAGTTATTGTGAGGAGTAAATAGGATAATGGATGTAAAGTGCTCAGGGCAGCTCCCAGCACCCTTGTAAGTGGCTGATTAAATGTTGACTTTACTCATTTGTGAGTCTGGTGCGCTCTGAATACCCACGCGGTCCCCAGCTCCAGGTGGGTTCTGCCCTGGCCCCATTGCAGTGCTGGATCCACCAAGGCCGGAGAGCCTCTCTTCTTGAACCCCACCCCTCGGGAAGGACAAACTGCATTCCCCTGTAACCTTTATTGAGCAACTACTATGTGCTGGCACCATGCGTGCATCCCCTAGTAAGACTCTTCCCTGCCATCAAGGAGCGCAGTCCCCTGGGCCCACAGTTCTATCACAGGCTGTTGGGGATGGCAAAAGGGGGTCTAGCATGGTAGGCCTGGAATGGGAATGATGGACCTGGGCAATGAGTGTGGATGGCTTCCTAGAGCGGTGAGCATCTAAGATTTTGGGGCTGGCTGGGTGGAATGCTTTCCCGAAGACCAAACAGCATTTGTAAAGGCATGGAGGTAGACCGTCTAGGCAGCCTTCCCACTCTGCCAAAAACACTGAGTCTCTGCCGAAAGTGGGTGATCCTAGGTTGGGGACACTGTTCGGTGGGGCTGTTCAAAGCAGACTTGCAAGAGATGGTGGGAGGCCGGGTGTGGTAAGACTGGGCAACTCAGGAAGTGGCTCCTCTGTCTGGCAGAAGGTTTCTTTAAACAAAGCAGTAACAAGAGGCAGGGTGAGGATTAAGGGGGCAGACCTAACTGCTCCAGCCCCTCCTGTCTGATTAGGGCTCTGGCCCTGAGGTGAGGGTGGGTCAGATGCTGAATAGACACCCCAAGTAGCAGAGGGCACCTGCCAGTGTGAGTCTGGGAGCCTGGTGTTCAGGGATGTGAAGGACTTGTGGAGCTTGGAGAATCTTTTTATTAGTTTTACAAGAGGCCTCCATCTCGATGTGCCTCTTTTCACCAAGATTTCTAGGGAAGAAAGGTGGTGGAAGGGACACGGGTATATTGATACAGAAAATTACCCCAAATGCTTATGCCTGCAGCATTTGCTGGGTTCCTGCTTTTCTCTCTTGCCTCTGTCTTCCCTAGAGCAGAGACCTCAGGACCAAAGCTGTGGGCAGGGAGAAGAGGTAGGAGTAGGGAGCCTGCCTGTCAACTGTAGATGCTGGATGCTTGTGCAGAGGGACTGCTGAGTGGCAGAAAGTATAACAGGCTGCAGTATACCTCCTGGATTGGCCACTAACCAGTTGGGTGGACCTGGGCATGTCCTTTGAGCTTCTGAGCCTCAGTATTGAAATCTGCAAAATGGGACAGTAATACTCACCACCCAGTGTTATTTTAAGGATAAAGTAAGATGTATGTAAGGCATCTGGCACAGCTGTGGCAGGGTCCACTCTGCAGCTTTGACACACACTGGCCTGGAGGATATCTAGGAAAAGTGTCAGGTGAGGGCAGCCTCGGTGAGGCCTGTTAGCAGGTGAATGAGTTACAAGTTAAGGCCATCAGCCTATGGGGTATATGCCTTTGTTTTCAAATCTGAAAAATGAGGTCCGTGATAGTACCTAACCTCACAAAATTAAGTTGTATTCTATCTAATAGTGTCTCACAGTGCTTAATACGCATTAGCCATTGTTACTATTTTATTATGACTATTAGTTAGCTCTTGAGGAAAGCTCTCAAGCCCAAGGATTTGGTTGTAGATGTGAGAATGGGGGCCTAGCGTGGGACTTGACCTTAAGAAGGAGGCCGGAAGCCATGGAAACCATGAATTAGATAGGACCCGGGACCAGGTCAAAGTCAGAATCTCTAAATAGTGCAAAGGCCTGGATGGGTGTCAAGTCTGGGGTGTGTATGTGTCTAGGAGGCTGGTCTGTGGCTCACCATGACCTCTTCCACCCTTTAGAGTTATTCTCACATCCTTCCTGCTCAGCTTGGGCTCCGGCTGGAAGGCCGCGTTAAGGTGTCCTTGTCAGGGACACCTGCATCCTCGGCACCTCCACACTGGGCTCCCACGTGACCAGGTTCAGAGAGAAGGGCCCAGCTCAGTGGGGAGGCCATGTCAGAGAAGTGGGCTTTTTCCTCTGGAGGTGGCTTCCTTCTGACAGGAGGGATGTCCTGGAGAGCCCCCCGGCTGCTAATCAGGATGGGGGAGAGAGACAGTGACCTCTGGCAATAATGGCACTTCTTAACCCAAGCATCTGTTGGCATTTATTGATTCATCGGAGAGTAAGACTTTGGCAGGGATGGAGAGGTGACCCAGACTCTTGACTCTGTCCACAACTGGGCTTATGCATTCGGAGCTGTGTCTGCTGGACCTCAGGAAGGGAAGTGGAAGCCAGGCCTGGGAGACATGGATCTAGGAGAGGGCATGTTGGTCTGGTCTTGAGGTTTAACTGTTGCATCATGTCTGAAGGCTGGCAGGGCAGTGGCTCTGGGAACAGGGGTGTGGCTGGTCATCCAACTCTTCCTAACCCAGCCTGAGAGTCCCCAGAGAGGAAAACCCAAACCAAAAAACTGTGAACTGAGAACTGTTTCATGAAGTCTTTAAGCCTTTGGGGCCCAAGTAGCATTGCAGTGGGACCCCCTCCTGCCGGGACCTGGAATTAACAGGGATTAAGGGGACAGTCTTCCCCCTTGCAAGAGAAGGCTGAGTTCTTAGTACAATTCCTGCTATAAAGTACTTGATTAAAATAATACTAAAATTGAAATGAAACATCCGAACAACACCTCATCTAGTGAGGGTTTTGTTGTAGCAAATTTGCAGAGCAATCAAGTGAGCAGAGATTCCCCAGGGGCTCCCAGAAATGGAAGTTGGGGGTCACAAAGGATTGAAGTCCCCGGGGTTGGCTGACAATATTCGGGTGATGTTAGAACCACTCACACCCGCAGGGTGGTGAAGAAAGGGTTAGCGCCATGTTTACTGGATGATGGAAAAGAGTGGCTTACCAGTAAGAGAGATGGGATCTCGGTGGGAGCAAAGGAAGTAATTTGGCAATGCTGGTAGGAGCTTTACACCTTTGTGACTCCCATGTTTATTCGCTTTTCCTTTCTCTTTCCTGCCAGACTTACTGGTACACTAGCCCACACGTTCTCATGTGGCTCTTGATCTGTGAGGCATGATTCCTTAGTGGGGAAGGATGAGCAGGCCTTCCAGTGTCCAGAACTGTCTCCGAGGGGAATTTGACAGTCCAGAATAACACAGGAAGGGTTAAATCATTTCCTCTCTTCCTCTCTCATCTTCTGGTGCCCAAAGCTCTCATGGTCTTCTCCCTCTCCTCTTTAGCAGTCTAAGATCAGAGATGGTAAAGTATTCATTCACAGTTGAGTGGAGCACATTTTAAAGTCAGGGCTGCTGGGCAGAGTTGCCAAGGGCAAAGGCTTACATTTGGGGCCAACATTTCTGTCCAGTCACAGCCCTAAGGCTTGGAGCAGCCCTGCCTGCCCCTGGCCTTCCTACCTGTCTGATTTCCACCCCCGGTTTTCCTTGTTTAGATTCCCCTGCCCCACCTTAGAGGAAGCCTGGTGTTACCAGCCCCTGGCCATGTTGGGATGACTGTTGGCTCCCGGGATGCTGTCGCTCACAAACTGTAGACTGCCTCTTCCGGGTGGGAGCAGGGAGCCTACCTGCTTGAGAGGACTGCCTAAGATTTGCCAAGCCCCGGCCAAGAAATCGTGCAGACAGCCACAGCCTCAAACATTTGCTGCATCTATGCTGCATGCGGGCATTCTTCTCACACTTTATATGTGATGTCCCTAATGAGCCAGGTGACCTTACGGGATGGGCACTGCTTCTCTTCTTATTTAACAGAAGAGACTGAATCTCAGAGATGTCAAATGACTTGCCCAAGGGTACACAGCTTGCAAGTAGTGGGGTTGGAATTTGAATCCACGACGTCTGACGTGAGGGTTTGCACCATGAGCTACTCTTAAAATTATAGGTGCTCGTTCATTTACAGTTACCGTGATCCTAGGCAGAGATGGGGAAACTAAGATTTTGAGAAGAGAAGTGACTCACTGCAGTCACGTAGCCAGTGAGTAGCCGAGCCAAAATAGGAACCCAAGACATTCTAATTCAGAATCCACGTTCTTCTATGCCCTCCCTGAAACTGATGGATAAGCCTATGCTTAGATGCCATTAGAAAAGAGGAATGAAAGAGACACACTTGGCGTGCCCTTGTTGCTCGGTAGTTAAGTCCACTGGCACAGTCTGCATATATCCTGAGTATGTCCGGTACATAGCGACCCGGGGCCAGGCAGAACAACCAAGATGACTAAATAAAAAATGAATAAAAATTCTTTCTCCTTTCTCTGCCTGCCTGCTCTCTTTCATTCCTGCCTGCACCCTTCCTGAAAGAAAGGAGGAGGAGGAGGAGGAGGAGGAGGAGGAGGAGGAGGAGGAGGAGGCGACGACTTGCAGGGCGAGACCCAGGGAGCCTCAGCCTAGGTGCTGTGTGATTGAGTGGTAGTTAAGCAGCAGGGAGACCTGGCTGATGATGGAACCAGGGTCTCTGGAGTTTCCTGAGAATGAATCTCAGTACATGTGTCTGTGATATGGATTCAATCTAACACCAACAGCATTTAAAGATTCAGAAGAACTGACAAGGAAAACATAGACGCCTCCTGTCTGAGCTGTTGCTTGCCACTGAGAGTTTGTCTCCTAACAGCAGGACGGTCACAACACACAGCACCCACATGTGACTGATTCATTTTATTGTAAGTTTTATTTGATTGCAATGTACAAGTCTGCAGACAACTTGGGCGCAGCTCTGTGGCTGCTTGCTCACAACTGAAAGATAGGAGGTGTGGGCTCAGCAGGGTCCAGGAGCAGCAGATAATGAGGCTGGATGCTCTAAGAGCATGTTAATCAACAGAGACAATTTGTGCAGCCCCTTCCAGTGTTGAAGCCACTCTGCATGTCATCTTAATGGACCGTCACAGCAACCTGGGGCTTTCTTCCCACGGGGCTGATGGTCAACAGTCTTAGCCGTTCACAGACGGTTGGGAGGAAGTGGAGGCAGATGGAGATAGTGTTTGGTTTATATAAAAACTGTGAATGTGGACAGTGCTTGGTTTATAAAAAAACCGTGGATGTGAGGATGTTATATTTCATTTGAAAGACAAATTAGAAAACCCAGTCTTGTCTCATGCCTGAACCGGAATACTACTAATATTTAAATTTTTCTTGAGTGCTTACTATGTGCTGGGCGCAATGCCCGGCGTTTACAGCACAAGCTTCTTGAGCAGGAGAAGCTAGGAACCTCGCCTGACAGCTGAGGCAGGGAGGCAGGGAGACGTGACGTGAGCAGTGCAGTGGACTCATCGGGAGGGGCTGGGGTGCAGCAGGCAGTCTGGTGCTGGAGTCCGTCCCTTCCTGACAGACAGTGCTGCAGGAGAGCATCTCTCAGCGACCCCAACTTCACCCTCCCAGAGTCTGGGGGGCAGTCAGAGCGAAAGGCCCTTGGGTAGAAGGTGGGACTATCTGTGATAGCCCCAGGTATCCAACTCAGCAGCTCTGGGGCCTCCAGTGGGGAGCAAATGACACCAGCTCTAGAGGGTCCAGACTGTTATTTAATGTCTATGCCACACTTTGCTCATCTCTGGAATAATATTTCCCGATTCATTTCATAGAGTGATTGTGGGGAGACTCCTCATTAGCCGTGAAACATTTTTTACATAGAAGGTAGTGTGAGCAGGGCAGAGAGGCCCCCCAACTTCCCCCATCAAAAGATAGGCTGGAACAAAATGGGGAGCAGGTGGTCTGAGACCAGAGACCCAGGCTTGGGGCCTTTGCAGAAGCTGTTCCTGCTGCTGGGAACCCCTCCCCTCGCCCCATGACTGGATCTTTTTCAACTTGCAGGTGTCAGCTAAATATCCTCTTCTCAGGGGGACCCTGGTGAATTGGTCTGAGCCTCCATCGCTGTCAGCCCTGGGGGATTTCTTTGCCCCCCCACCCCCCACAATTGCATCCCAACTCTCCCTGCGAGTTAGCCCCACCTGTGTTTGAGTTATTCAGGTAGAGGCTGCAGATTCATTATGGGGACACATATTTACTACAAGTGTCTGGCCAAAGGAGACAGAGTGGCATTTATTGTCAGGAAGTGATTTTCCATAGTAATTAAGTGCTCACGTGTGCGTGTGTATGTGTGTGTAGGGGCGGCAGGTGCGGGGGGGGCTGTGTTTTATCACCGTCCCCCTTCCAGGGTCTAATCTAGAATGTGTCACCAGAGTCCTGTGTCTAAATGGAGCACCATCCCTCCCCCAACTTGGGGGAGGAGTGACGGTGTCAATTGTGTTTTCAATTAAAAAAATGAATCAGGGCTGCAGTGAGGTTTCCTGAGAAATGGTGGGCACAGCAGGGTCAAGGGGAGCCAGTTATTAGGTGTGTTTAAACTCTCAGCAGGCGATGGCTGGCTTCCACAAGCCCACTGGGACCTGAAACCCCCACTGTGTTAGCTGGCACAGAGGCAGCTGTTTCTCAAGTTCACGAGAAGGATGAGCAGATACTCAGGATGAGGCGCTCGCTGTCAGGTGCGACGGCATATGGGGGTGGGAAGGTCTTGTGGGAGGGGCTCTTTCTTTTCTGGAGCACATGCTCAGCTCCTGTCCCCACAGGGGTCTGCCTCTGGGCAGTGTTGCATCAGACAGCTTTTAACCTGGGCCTGCTGCAGACCTGCTGTGCATCCCCGGGCTGGTCCTCTTGTCTTCCTGCACTTGGGCTTTTCTGTCTGTAAAACCGGAGGCTGCTCTGGAGATGGACAGTGGTGACGGTCACAGAGCAGTGTAATGTAACGTCACTGAACTACACACTGGAAGCTGGTCACGGTGACCTGTTGTACAAAACCAAACAAACCAAACTCTAAAAGAAAATCAGGTGAATCTGCAGTTTCCCCAGCTTTAATGCTCTGTGGATCGATGATCTTAGATTCAAATAAATACCAGCGGCCTTATTTCTTATTCACAGAAATTCCAGGAAGAGGCTGTGTGACCTCCGCTCAGTTCCCTCTCTGACTTCACCTCCTTTGGTGGGAGCACAGTGGCTTCTCCAGACTTGGCCAGTTGTCTCGCCTCACCGTTTTCTTTAAGTTTCCTGCCATGACCCTGAAGTTTCTCCCCGCTCCGAGATGAGACACTATCCCCTCCTGCCTTTGGTGCCCCCGCCTTGTTGCTTCTCAGCTTCTGGCAGCTTCTCCTATGGACTGAGGGGGACTGCTCCTTGGTGGTTCACTGAGCCATTGAAAATTTCATGGATAATTCAGGAGCACAAATCAAGCAGGAGGCTGGAAGCTCTGGATTTATGAAGAAAAATGAGTCAAAGTTGGCAGTTTATGAGAAGCTGAGAATAGCAGCATGGTGGGGGTAGGGGAAGGCTGGAGTGCTGGGCTGAGGGGCGCAGGGCACAGGTGGGGACGCAAAGGTAGGAGTGGGGCTGGAGAGAATGTATGGGGTTCAGACATTAGCACCAGACCACTAACTTCGTGGAAGCTGTCTGTGCACCGGACAGTGGGGCAAGTGGAGAAATGTGAAGGGACAGGGATTCCACAGACACCAGAGGGATGGATCGCTCCCCAAATCCTAATTTGTTGTTGCTGTGGTGTGGGCCTTGGCTAGTCCCAAGGAGAAGGGAGATGAAGGAAGAGCAGGCACATTTTCCAATGAGAGAGAGAGAGAGAGAGAGAGAGAGAGAGAGAGAGAGAGAGAGAGAGAGAGAGAGAGAGAGAGAGGAGACTCCCAGTTGTCCAAGGGTTTTTTGTTTATTTTTTGAGGTCTCTCAGTCTCCTTGGGGGACCTTCAATCTGAGGATGGTGAGACATGCTCTATGTCTACTCCCAGGAACCTAGAGGGATATCCCAAGGCCATCTTCAAGGTCAAGGCCCCAGAAATGGATGGATCTCAGTAAATGTGAAGTGGAAATATGACTTTGTTCCCAGGTTGACCAGTAGTAGCTGGTCTCCGCCATCTCCCTAGCAGGGTTCCTCCTGGAAAGTTGCACCTTCAGTCCAGTTTCCACTGCTTGGGATGGACTCTAAGAAGTGGGTTTCCGGGTAAATAGTCTAATAGAAATGACTGTGTTCGAGGATCCTGGATGGAAAGCCTCAAGATGGGCTCCAAGTGCATTGCTTGTCAGGGTGATATGGAACAAATCACACCACCTCTTAGAACTTACTTTCCTTCTCTGAAAAATGGGAATGGCATTCCTTTGCATCAGCCCCTCTCACGTGCTTGCTTATTTAACTCATAAAGCTGTTGTATGGATGAAACAAAATTATGAAAGAGTATTTACTTGGTATCTTCTAAGGTATTGTGTCAAGGTGATGGGCTCTTTTGATTTTCTATGGGAATCAACCTCCATCACCTGTCCTTCCTGGTTTTGGATTCTCTGGGTCTGAAACAAAAACATTAGACTGAGTCAACTCTCATTCCCCTTCCAATTTGAACAACCTCTGAACCTGTGATTATCTTGGTATCTCAGTTCCTGATCAACATATTCCCAGTTGAAGGTACAGCTTTGAAGGTCCAGAGCTTGGAGGATGACTTTATTCAAACAGCCACTTAACAAAATGATTCCAGGTAGGGGCCTTGCTGCTTTCCCTTAATCTCTTGTAGAGCTCTAATGAAAATATAGCTGCCTGTGTAAATTGGCATGATTTATATGGGTGGAGTTCCCCCTTAGACTGTACCAGAAATATCTCCCCAGAACTCAGGTCATGCAATGCAAAATATTTCCATTTTAAGAAGTAAGGAGATGGACTGAGAAGGGGCTTAAAGACTCCCAAGATAGAGTTGGAGATACCCTGTTGATTTGTTGACTCGGAGTCAACAAATAGCTATCAAGTTCATATGTATTAAATGCTACTCCAGGCTCTTTCATATTCCTCACTTCATTTGTTTCCATAGTAAACGATGGAGAGAGGCAGTGTGATTCTCTTTGGAAGATCAGGAAACTGAGGCTCAGAGAAGTCAGGGAACTGACCTTGGCTGCACAGCTGGGAGTGGGAGAGCTGGGACAGAAACTACTTTCGTCAGTCAGCTCAGTGAAAAGTGTTTTCTTATTCCAGGCACACTTTTGTGTCCACTAAAGCCACAGTGTCATCTCGCCATTGGTCTGCATTGATTTCTCTTTTGAGTATGGTCACATTTTCCTGTTTCTTCATATGTCTAGTAATTTTGCATGGTGTCCTGCATGTGGTGAATAATACATTAGAGAGTCTCTGGATTCTATTAGATTTTACTAAAGAGTGTTGATATATGTTTTTAATTGCCCGAATTCAAATTTGAAACACTTTCTCACTTCTGGCAGGTGGCAGATAAAAATCTCAGTTCAGTTCTTTTGCTCTTAGCTAGGCTGTGTGGAATCTTCCCTGTGCCTGTATGTTGAAGGATCTCTAGAAGTTTGGGTAGAGTAAAAGTTGGAACTTAGTCCTTGTGACTCTCTCCTTTCTGAGATTTCTGCCATCACTTTCCAGCTGCTGTGTTCACTCACATTTTCTCTGAATCTTTGAGCCACTAAGGCTGTGAATTGCCTGTAAAATTAGCTGTCCCGTTGACATGGACTGTGGTCTACCTTCAGGAGGAATGCTTTTAAAACATGACATATACCCATTGCTGTTCTTCCAAGTATCAACTCCCCTTCACTTCCTGCTTGCATTTTGTTTTGCCCTTACCCATGGTACTAGGTAGTTTGAAAAGATTTAATCCAAAGTTTATAGCTGGTCGCTGTGGGAACAGGAGCTACTTGACCATCGGAGTTGTGTTCCAGTTTTGAATATGTGATTCTCTTTGTTTTTTTAAAGGAAAGGTGCAGGCAGGAATGAAGACAAGC
This sequence comes from Solenodon paradoxus, assembly GCA_004363575.1. Classification (NCBI taxonomy): domain Eukaryota; kingdom Metazoa; phylum Chordata; class Mammalia; order Eulipotyphla; family Solenodontidae; genus Solenodon; species Solenodon paradoxus. The sequence continues at coordinate 120,335 of RJWH01003072.1, forward strand.
AGGCAGGAAGAGAGAGGAGGAGGCAGAATTTGATATATTTTATTTAGTTGTTCTTCTTGGTTGCTCCTGCCGGCGCAGGAGGCAAACCTGGGCCCTGGGATGCATGTGGATGGCGCTTGGCTGCTGCTCACCGTGGCGTGCCGAGCTCGTGGTTCTGTGGTTCTGGAGCTGATCTGCAGCTCATGATCATAGGTCTTCACACTCACAGTGCTGTGTTACAAGTGGTGCTTGCAAGTGCGATGCGGTGTCACCCTGTGTCCAGGGTAACCTGTTAGGTGACTTTGCCTCATGTGCAAGCTCGCCTTCCTTTGGATTTCAAGGGACATCCAAATTTTGGTCACCCTTTCAGTTGCCACCAGTTGAGAGATACAGGAGTGGGCTTTGTCCCTCTCGCAACACTTTTGGCAGCATCTGTTGTGAGGAGAAGATGGGTCAGGGGGAAGGAAGAAGGAGACAGATTCCCCAACTCCTGCATGTCATCCGAGTGTACTTCTCTTTAAATTCTGCTTGAGGGAATTTTTCAGATGGCTAGCACTGATTCAAGTTCCCCCAGACACCTTCTGGAGCTGCAGGTGTGTGCCCAGGACTGGAGAAAATTGGCTCCTGCCCAGAGTTCCTTGTTCCTTTCACTGGTGATATCAGAAAGACCAGAGCATCCTGGCAAAATCTGTGTGCTTTTTAAAATGTTCCTGCTTTGCAGAGGGGTTGATTTTCTCCCCCCTTTCCTCTCTATGTCAGAAGAATGAAGCCAGAAGAGAAATGTCCTTTTGATGGTGAAGAATTGTTGTTTTAAAGGATTTCTTTAAGCTGCTCTTAACAAAACTCAAACATCTGGCTTGTGGAGCTTGAATGGAGCACAGGAAGATGGCAGGCACCCAGGTTGGAGAGAAGGCAGGCCGTGCCTGCTGCGCCAGTGTCTGTGCTGCGGCTCCTCCAAGGACCAGGGGCAGAGGAAGAAAACCACTTACAATTTGTATTTGCATGAATTTTTTATTGAGTTAACCTTGGTGTTAGCATGTTTCTGGTGTGCAGCACTGTGATTAGACATCTCTGTATACTGCATCACAAGCATCCGTTGCCACACACTTGACCGCTTTCACCAAACCCCCTTCCTTTCTGGTAACCATCAGTGTTTTCCATATCTTAAGAGCTTGATTTGATTTGGTTTTGTCTTGTTTGTTTGCACTCTTGCATTATTGTCCACATATGAGTGAAATCATACAATATTTGCCTTTCTCCATCTGACTTATTTTACTCAGCATTATCCCCTCTAGGCTCATCCATGTTGACATAAATGGCAAGATTTCATCTTCCTTTTTATGAGTGACGGAGTAGTATTTTACTTCATATGAGTATGTGTACATGTTTCCCATATTTATCCACTTATCAATCATTGGACACATATCTCAATCTTGGCTACTGAAACTAATACTACTGTGAACATAAAGGAACAGATATCTTTTTTAATTGTAGTAATTACACATTAATTACACATCCTATGTATAGGGTCCCCATTCCTTAGATATACATCAACACACCCTGCCCTCCATTGTGTTCTTCCCCATTGTCCTCTGGGCTCCACCACCATTTGCCCCTGACTCCCATTTCCTTTTGGTCACCTCAGGTCTGTTGCAAAGGTCCAGGGGTTGGTTTTGTTTTGTCTGTTCCTTTGTTTTGTCTATTCATGTTCCACCTATGAGTGAGGTCATCTGGTATCTAGCAGATAATTTTTTGTGTTAGTGAAAACTACTTACTTGAGCATGTCTTTATGACAGAGACATTTTGCTAAGGTGAATATATCCATGTCCACTTCTTAGGGCTTAAAATATGAAAGCAAATCAGTACTTGGGTCCAAGAGAAACTCGTCTGTGGGAAAAGGGAAGGAGGGTTGTATTTATTCAACACATATTCAGTGTCAGATATTTTCATGTCTATTGTCAGGCTCAGTTCTTTTAATAATTCCATGATGCAGGTATTGATGTTCTTTCATTTCAGATGAGGAAAATGCTTATAACTGGCTGTCGCATATCCATTTGGCAAGTGGAAGTCAGGAGTCAGTCTCAAGGATGGTGCCTCCAGAGTCTGTGTTTCTTTCATTGTCTCTGGCTGCTTCTCACATAAACCCAGAAACCTGGTTTCTCAGAATAGCATGCTATCTTTCTCTTACAACTTGGATGGGGCTATTTTTTTGACTATGAGAAGAGGACGGGCATGGGGGAAGGAGGGGATGGGTTCTCTCTGTGAGTGATGTCTCCGATGAGGCAAAGACAACATGCACTGTTTCAGGCTGCAATTCTAGACTTGTTAACCAAGAGCTGTGTGATACTGAACAAGTTACTTAACTTCTCTGGGCCTTAGACTTCTCAGGTGGTGGTGGTGGTGGGGGTGAGGACAGGACTACTCAGTGGAAGGATCCCAGCTAGAAATGTGTTAAAAGTAAAAGCCCATGGTTCTGTGCCTACCATCCAGGAGGTGCTCAGCAAGCCTTGGTCTCTCTTCTTCTCTCTCCAGGATTCATCTGCAGAACCAGGTGTTGAGAGGCAGAGGGAGGCTGGCCTGGCAGGGAGTGCCCTGAGTGGCTCCATCTTTGTTAACTGATTGATCAGAGGAGGCCAGTAAGGAACCTGGTGAGGGGAGCTGGATGAGAGAGTAGGAAACTTAATGTGGAGCATCCATGTGTGTCTCTTACTTGGCGAACCCTAGAATCTGGAGGATTTCCTGCTGGAAGTATTCCTCAGAAACCATTGCATCCAGCTTTCACACTTTACGGGCCAAGAAACTGAGGCCAGAAAAGGAAAGGGTCTTGGTTGAGACTCTATAGCCGGTAGAAGGCAGAGCTGGTGCCCGGCCTCGGCCTTCAGCTCTGAAGCCAGGGCTCAGTGGAAGAGGATACATGTAACATGGCACAGTCTGAAGGCATGGTGTTGTGTACTGCCCCCTAGAAACTGCGTGTCTCCTGGGGCCCAGTGGCCCTTATCTGGAGTGAGCGGTGGGGTAAAGAACGCTTCAAGTGATTCGAGCTCCTGCTGATCTGTCTGTGAGCATCTGTTCACATGCTCTCTGATCACTGTGTGGGCGGAATCTGCCCATTAGTAGTTCACACCCAGAGACTCAACACAGCCAGGCAGTTAGGAGGCCCAAGGTCTGAATCTCTTGCTGCTGCTTCTCAATGTACTCAGGAAAGCATTTTCCTCTCGGGTCTCACTGTTTCCAGCTGTAAGATGGCAGCAAGGGACCTGCCTTGGAGGTAGGAGCACTGGTGAATTCCTTAGTGATGCCTTGGAGCCCCCATAAACTCAAACAGATATAGAGTATCCCTATTAGGAGTTGGCTATTTGACCTTTTCCTTTCCACTCTCCTTTCATGTCCCTCCTTTTTCCATCGCTTTCTCCTTTATGACATTTGTTGAGCCTCTAAGAGACCAAAGGCAGGACTGGACAGTGGAATGTTGTGGTGGCAACCAAGACAGACACAGCCCCCATTCCGCGGGGATTTATGGACTAGCTAGAAAGTGGGAGATTAGCGTTAGAAACGAGAGAGGGACAGCTGAGTTGGGCAGTTCTCGCTTTTATATACAGAGGGCAGAGCAGAGTCCTGAACGAAGTGTGGGAGTTTGAAAGATGAGACCATCTGGGTCAAAATTTCTCAACTGTGGCCTGAAATTTGGGATGGGGTCATTCTTTGTTGTGGGGCTAGCCTAGTCATCGTCAGATGTTTGGAGTCTTCCTTGTCCTCCACCCACTAGGTGCCAACTGTGACAACCAAAACTGTCTCTAGATGGTGTCACATGTTCCTGGAGAAGGGGGCTAAGTTGTCTCTTGTTTGAAAACTACTGGTCTAGGGGAAAATAATTCTAGGCAGACAGGTAGCAAGAGCAAAGATCCAGAGGGGTGTCCAGGGAATAGTGAGGAGATATCATCTCGACAGTGTGGGTAGAAAGGAATGAGATGGGGAGGAAGAGGGAGCTGAGGGGTTGGAGAGACAGCAGATCATGTAGGACTTTGTAGGTCATTGTCAAGATTTTGGCTCTGACTCCAAGTGAAACGGAAACCCTTGGAGGGTTTTGTGCAGAGAAATGATATGATCTGACGTATTTTTAAAAGGAATTCCTCTGACTGTTCCTTCACAGTGGTGATGGAAGATTAAAGATGAGGTTTGACATCCAACAGGTGCTCAGTCAGTAGGCCTGTCATCCTCAAGCACAGATGGAGCATTTGAGGTCATTGTGCAGCTCGGCTGCCCTCCCATTTCAGGTGCATGTCATATTTGTGACTCAAGTCTAGAAATGACAAGCCTAGCAGGTTAGCGCTGGAGGGAGGTTTCAGGAGAGCCCAGATCACTTATTGGGGAAGAAAAATACCCACGATGGTGACACCATCGAAGAGTCAGTCAGCCCTGCCTTGGGCAGCAGCGCCAGGGTTAACATCTGTAGAACTCCTCTTTGGGAAGGGAAGTCTTTGATGGTGACCTAATTTGCGCCTTCTTATATGAGTTTTTTTTTTTTTTTTTAAATTAAAAAAGGGAGATAAAATTCAAAGACAAGAAGAATGTGCTCAAGGCTAGATGGGCTTTTACACAAATAAAGGATTTAACTAAATTAGTCCTAAAATAATAATAATAATCAAAAGATGGGTTTGGACCCTATCTTCTTAGACAGGAAGCTGCATTGCCAAGTCAGCACTTACAGGAGCTTCTTTCTGAAGCTTAGAGCTACCACTGTGCTTCAGCAGAATGAGTGGGAGGAATGGTTGTTGTAAGAAGCACTTGCAGCCTGCTATGCGTTCGCAAACTGGAATAGTATTTCTCTATGGAATGCATCCCATTCAGTCCCATTCTTAGATGGGAAGCCGGCAGAGAGAAACTTGAGTTCATCTCACTGTTTGACTGAGCACTTCATGTAGACAGAGACGGATGCAGGGCCTAGGGCTCTGTTAGGTGACCATTGTTTGACTTGTCACCTTTCTCAAGTCATGAAATGTTCTGGTGTCTCCATTTCCTCATCTCTACATCAGAGGCAATAGTTTCTCGTGTTTCCCAAGGTGACCTAAAGGGAAAACCACTTTATCTTCCAGTTTTTCAGCTCAGTGCTCTGTATTGAGTAGGTGCCTGATAGACATTTGTTGAAGAAATGAATATTTATAGAGAAAATGATGTGATGTATGAGAAATATTAAACTGGAGCATGAAGGACTTTGTAAGAATCTCTTAAAATGATTGGATGGGCTCCTTGTCTCTGGTGAGTTGGTGGGACCTAGATTAAGAGGTTCCTTTTGTCTATCCACCCACCACAGGCCACACTGTATAAAAACTTTCCGGGAGGGAGAATTTCTTTTCTGTGCCTTGTGATTTTGTTGGGCAGAGTTGCTGAGTGATGGTTCAGGTGTCAGTATCTGGGACAAAGTAGCACCATTTAATTGCTAGGACCGGATGCTGTGGCCATTCCTGACCCCACAGGCAGAGGTTGGAGCAGGCATTCTCTCAGGGCTCAGGGGCCTTGGCCAGTTCAGGCAGGACAAAGAGACACAGTTACTGTTCATTATTCCCTACTCATGCTGACGTCTTCAGGCCCTCAAAGGAAGCTTTCAGGCCTTCAGACCTGGGTTTGAATCTTAGCTCTTTCAGTAAGTATTTTGAGTTCTTGACAACTTGCTAAAACTCTGCCTCAGGTTTTTCTTTCTTTTTTTTTTTTTTTTCATATATAAAATAGGATTATTACAAGCAATAAAAGAAAAAATAGATACTTTGAACTTCATCAGAATTAAAAACCTTTGCTTCAGAGGATGCTATCAAGAAAATGAAGTCAATCCACAGAATAGGAGAAAATATGCTTCAAATCATTTATTGAAAAAACAACTTGTATTAGACTATATAAGAAACTCTTACAACTCAACAATAAAAATAAAAATAAGTTCATTACAAAGGGGCAAAGGATCTGAATAGACCTTTTGCCAAACAAGATGAACAAATGGCCAATAAGCACATGAAAAGATACTCAACATCATTAGCTATTAGGGAAATGCTAATCAAAACCACAGTGAGATACCACTTCACAACAGAATCATCACGATGATGATGATGATGATGATGATGGTGATGATGATGATAAAAAGAGATGATAACAAGTGTTGGTGAAGATGTGGAGAAATTGGAGCCCTATTGACTGATGATAGGGAGGTAAATTACGCAGCCATTTTGGAAAACAGTTTGTCATTTCCTTGAAAAGTTAGATACGAGTTATCATATGATTATGCCATTCTGCTCCTACATATATACCCAAGAGAAATGAAAGCACATCCATACAAAAGCTTGTTTACAAATATTCATAGCAGCATTACTCATAATAATCAAAAGATGAAAACAAGCCAAATGGCCATCAACTGATGAATGGATATGCAAAATTTGATGTATCCAAGCAACAAACTATTAATCAACAATAAAAAGGAATTAATTATGGATGCATACTCTAACATGGATGAACCTTGAAAGCATTATGCTACATTAAAGAAGCTAGGCACAAAAGATTACACGTTAAATGATGACGCTTTCACAAGATGTCCAGAATTATCTGCTGTATGGAGACAGCAGGTGAGTGGTTGTCTAGGGTCAGGGAGTGAAAGAGTTGGAGGTAAAGGCTTTGAGGATTTAGGAGGAGGATGAAGATATTCTAAAATGATAGTGGTGGTGACACTGCTCTGAGAATATACCAGACACCATTGAATTGTGTGCTTTAGTGGGTAAGTCATATAGGATGTGAACAAAGCTGTGACCAAAGGAAAATGGGGCTACTGATAGGTCTACCCCTCAGCTTTGTTGTGAGGGTCAGTGAGATAAAGCATAGCATCTGGTGTGTGGTGAGCTCCAGTCTAAGCTAATTATTATTAGTCACTGGAGATCCTAAGAGACGAGGGACAGAGTAGCGAGCACCGTTTTGGGCACAGGATTGGGGACTGCACCGTTAGTGCCCACCCCTTTCTTTGTCCCGGCAAACTGGAGGAGCACAGGGAGACTGGCTGAATCCTGCATCTGGTCATCCTACCCCCAGAAAGGGGTCTTTACAGCTCCAGCTGGGACAGCTTCCCTGGGAAGCAGATAGGGGAAAGTTTGGTTTCGGCTCCTTAACAGGGTTTATTATTTACAATAGACTTGTAAGTTTCTCTGGAGAAACAAAAAGGGGCATTTGTGTTTCTGTCTGAGTCTATCAGCATGTTTCACCTCCCCCACTCTAGTAGGGACTCGGCAATTTCTCCTCTTTGTTCCCGGATTGCTCAGTAAAGAACTGAAATATTTTTTTTTTTTAAATTAATGGGGCCCCCTGAGCATTTTCAATTTGAATTCTTCCCTGTAGCCTCTTTCCCCCCAACTTCTCTTTGTAGTGCAGATTAGCTACTTGGAAGGATATTTTATATTATTTTGCTCCCGGGAGGGACGGAGAAGTCAGAGCTGAGCTGGGCTTAGGCATGGAGACTTGGGTGCAACAGTGTTAGTTTCAGCGGTTTAGTTCTGTCCTCTGCTAGGATGGGGGCCCGGTCATTCACCTTTCTTTTCCTTCCACCTCTTCCTCCATCCAGGCTGACATACGTACTGATTTAAACAGAAAACTACCATTTTTCTCGTGTTTCCCGACCATCCTGTCACTTAAACATACATGTCAATTTTCTCCCATTTTTAATAAACCAGGGCCACCTCTAAGGGGCAGGTGAGTTGCTCCAGGCCCAGTCTGTTGAGGGGTCCCAAAAGCAGCCACTCCTTTTGCCTGGTGTTAAAGACGGCCCTTGCTGGCACTGTCAGTTGTACTGCTTGTCCCCTGTGAGGAAGCGGGAGCTGCACGGGATGAGGACTCTGCCTACTCCACCCCATCCTTCAGCTCCACGCAGTTGGTGTGAGGGCGGCATAGGGCTGAGAGGGAATGACACCACAGTCAGGTCTGACACAGAGAGGGAGTTTCAGGACTGTGGTTTCACACGGGGCACGTGTGCATGAGAGGAGAGAGAGAAGGTAGGAGAGACTGAGAATGAACTCTGGTCTGTGGCACCCAGATTCCCCTTCAGGGCTGGGTCATTTATTCCCCCACTGGTTGTTCCAGGTGGAGCTGCTCTCTGGAGTGACTTCAGTCAGAAAAGAGCTGCCTTGCTCAAGGCTTTACCCTCTTCCAGGGGCCATCTGCATCTAATAACTGCTGGGTGGGGAAGGAAGTTGGTGGGCTCAGCACCTTCCTCAGCGTGGGACAGCTCTGAAGGCCATTTCAGATCACAACTCCCTGTGGGGTCTGCTGAGTCCCTTTGCTATGCCTTTATCATACTTCAGTTCCTCCCTCTAGCCAATCCTGCTCCCTTGAGTCCTAAGAAACAAGCAGCCCCTGACATCCAGGAGCGGGTCCTGCACTCACACTTAGGCTGTTAAACACTCAGAGGACACCAGACAAGACCACATAGTGACCATGCTGAAAGGAGGCAAAAAAAAGAACACTGCAATCTTGTCCAAGCAAAGACAAAAAGACCAAACTTGTCTCTCTCTGGATACCAGCTATAGCTTTCCCCTCACTTTGATCTGCCCTCTTTCTAGATAAGATTGATTAAGACACCTGTTCATAGAGTTACCCTTGCTTCCTAACAGTAGCCAGTTCATAGCAAAGCTCTGCTTCCTGGAGCCATCCCCTAAGTCACCTCACATAAGCCCAAATCCTATGCGTCCTTATTGCAGCAAGCCCTAAGCCCAATTATTCACCTGAACAGGTATTTCTTCAGCCTGGCTGGAGGCTATTGACACAACCCCTGGTGTTGATCTCAAGGAAGCGCCTAGTAAATTTTCTGAACATGACTCTCACTAACTAAATCAGTGTAACAAAGTTAGTGCCAGGAGTGGTCCAAGGAAGGAGCCTCTAAAATGATCTTGGGGAAAAAAACCCCCCTAAAATCGAGCCCTGTCCGCAGCTCCAAGGTTAGAACTGTGACTGAGAAGGAGTAGCATCCTGAGACTTGTGATGGGACCATCCAGGTCAATGCTCTTGAATATTATGACTCTTCAGATTGCCCTGGTCCCTTTGGGCCTGCAGAAATGGCCTGCTTGTCCCTCTTAAAGGTCAACAACCACTCTGTCTTTACCAGAAGATGACACCGAGGCCTTGCACAACACCAACGGCTCTCAGCACCTATACCCACCTATCCTTTAGTTACTAGACCAATAACTAGAGTGCAGTTGGCATATAACCTGGCTGGGGGAAGTTCTGTGTCTGCTATAAAAGAGAAGGAACTGTATATCCTAGTTGGTACCGGGCTCGGAAACATGTTTCAGTACCAGCGAGTGAGTGTGAATACACTGGATCCTCTATAGTGCAAGGGAAATAGAAGGTTCTTACTCCCAGCTCATCCCTCCCGCTGCTGGGAGGGTAGAAGGCGGATAACTGTTAGCCGAGACCCTCTCCAATTATCCAGTTCCCTCAACAGAAGAGAGTTGCTTAACCCAAGATTGTATCCCCTCCATAAAGCAGCCCGCTTTCAACGACTGGACAGTGGGGAGGGGAAGATAAAATGCCTGCTCCCTCTCCTCATGGAAGGCCATTCCAAGTCCAGAGCTGTCTTGGGATCAGCTGAAGCTTTTGATGCAGCAGCATTGCAATTCATCTCCTCCCTCTGTCCATTTCTGTTTCTTTCACCTTTTCAAGGTTGATCCTGAGAGTGCTCTCATACAGTTCCTGTTTCAAATTTCTGTTTCAGTGTTTGTTTCCCCAAGGAATCTGACCTTAGACAATGAGAAAGAGAAATGAGAAGAAGTAAGTTATGGAAAGCAGGAATAATGGAAGAAAGGAGATGGACCCTCCAAAGATATGGGTCCCTCTCTGCAGCTCTCCTCCCCCACTGCAGTGTAGGGGGCTCTGTAGGGAGTAAGAATGATCCGATGTGATATGAAGGAGCAGCTACCCACTACTAATCAGAAGGATGGCAGACTGTGGAATAAGAATTACTACAAAATAAGATAAAATACTCAGAAATAAAAAAATATTGAAAGAAAAATATTGAAATAAAATTCAGTACAAGGAATGGAAAGAAAGTTGAGGAAATTTCTCAATAAGTAAAGCAAAAAAGGAAAAAGATAAGAAATGAGAGAGAGAGAAAGGAGAGACCCAAAGGAACAATGCAGGAGGTGTGATAGAAATTTCAAAAAGAAAAAAAGGGGTGAAGATTATCAGGAAATAATCTTCCTAAAGTTTTCTAAAACTAGAAGATCTGATCTACTTAGTTTAGGGACCTATTAATATGAGGACAATTAGATATCCATATGAAAAAGATTAACCTTAATTCTGATCTTATACCACATACAAAAATTATTATATGATAGATCATAGAACTAAACAAAAAAGTTTCTAGAAAGACATCTCAATAATAGTTTTGGAAAGCGAAAAGATTTCTTAAACAGAATACGAAACTACAAACTAGAAAAGAAAATATCACTAAATTTAGACCCTACTAAAATTAGAATTCATCTTCAGTAGGGACAATAATAAGAGCAGGCAAAGACAAGTCAGAGACTTGGGGAATTATTTGTAATATGTATGCGCCACAAAGGAGGTGTAGCTCGAGTATATAAAGCAACGTATAACATAAAGTAAGAAACTCGCTTTTATGAGTGAGAAAAATATTTGAAAAATAAGTCACTAAGATAAGTGCAAATTGGCCAATAAGCATAGTCAAAGGTGTTCAGTACTATTGGTCATCAGACAATGCTGGCTGAAACCATAGTACAATAGCACTAGCTCCCTATTAGAAGGACAAAAACAGAATATCTGAAAATGCTGACAACGAGGTGAAGCCACTGGAACTCCCAGGCATGTTATCGGGTAATTTCAATTTGTGCAAACACTTGGGAAGCTGTCAGTATTTGCACAAACTAAATAAACGCCAGCCCTCTGATGCAATAATTCTACTTCTAGAGGTAGACTCAAGGGACTGTACCAAGATATTGGTACAGGATAACATGAAAGCATTGTTAACAGCAGCTCAACACTGGAAACAATACCAAATGTCTGTTATCATTTGTATAAATAAACTGGTACGTACACACAATGGAATATTATGCAACAATTAAAAGGACCAAACAACCTCTACAAGAAACGTATGGGTGAATATAAGAGACATAATGTTAAGCAAAAGAAACCAAACACAGAAGGGCACACAGTGTAAAAGTCCATTGGTATGGACTAGTCTGTAGTGACAGAGAAAACACTAGTGGCTGCTCTTAAGAAGCTTTCAACCAGGAGGAGGCATCAAGGCATAAAGGCACTCAGTGGGACTGGAAATGTTTGTATCTTGGTAAATATTTGTGTAGCGCACACTTTATAAACAGCAATTAATACAAAATTACATTTAAGTTTTAACTTAAACTAAGGGCTCGCTACCCAACAATAAGTGAAAAGAATCCACACCAATTTGCACATCATTGCAAGTTAGAATCACAGCAGGAGAACAGAACATTCATTTCCAAGAGGAAAATCGGTTCACTTACAAAGGAGCAAGAATTGGACCTCATCAGCAGCTCTGGGTGCTTTCAGAATTCTGAAAGAAATGATTTTCAACCTAGGGTTTCCACATCCAACCATTCCGTCATTCAAGAATTGCACGAACTCATAAAATTTATCTCCCATATGTCTTTTAAAGGAAGCAACTTGAGGATGTGTTACTATCAGTGGGGAGTACACCAGGAAAGGGGAAGGTTGGGAAGGTAATTAACTTTAGAAAGAACTCAGGAGAGCAGGGATGAATTACAGCATAAGTAAGAGCTGTGCACAGGTCCGAGAGTAACGAGTCCAGATCGAAGCAGGAAGACTGAGAGCCACAGTGAGTGAGATTGGTGGTCCCTGCTAAAAAGGGGACTGGATGCAATATGCTTTATAAAGATGAAAAAAATTGGGAATGTGATAAAGACAACAAAAACAAAACAATAAAGAAAGGTCACTTGAAACTTATAATCACACACCCAGCTGTACCTTAAAGAAAAGTGAAATCATAGTACAGTAAGTCTTAATGTCAGCGATAGGCTTTATTTGAAAATTTGACTTTGAGCAAAATGACATGAAGCAAGGTCCTCAAACAACATCCTTTCATTCTATGGGATTTGTCTTATCAACTCAAATTTGTCTTTTCTCATTAAAGTTATAATGAAACTGTTGAATGAAGATTTTTTTTTTAGGGACTTGCACACTACTTGCTTCCTTGACTCTGCAGTGAATAGCCTTTATCTAGAAACAATAGTGTATATACTTTATACATATATTAATATATATTAATATATAATGTATATAATTTTCTGTCTGTGGTTCAACATACCCAAATTAATTAATATGATATACCACATCAGTCAAAGGAATGATAAGAATCATATGATCATCTGAATAGATGCAGAAAAATCATTTTGACAAGATTCAACATCTGTGATAAAAAATTCTTAATAAAATGTGTATAGAAGGAATGTACTTCAATGTAATAAAGGCCATGTGTGACAAACCCACAACTAACATCATATTCAATGGCGAAATCTCTAAGTTTCACTCTAAGATCCAGAACGGTACAAGAATGTTAGTTATCACCTCTGTTATTCAACACAGTGTTGAGCATCCTAGCCAGAACAATTAGGTAAGAAAAGGGAATAAAATATATCCAAATGAGAGGGAGAGGTAAAACTATCACTATTTTCAGATGACATGATAATATTTATAGAAAAATCTAAAGATGTCCCTAAAATTGTTAGAAATCTTAAATGGAGCAAGTGACAGTCTAGAAAATAAATATACAAAAATCTTGTGCATTTCTATACAGTGAACTAGTATAAAGAGAAATAAGTAATCCCATTTGCACTCACATCAAAGAATAAGATACCTAGGACTAAGTTTAATGAAAGAAGTTAATCTTGTACACTGGAAACTATAAGACGTTGTTGAAAAAATCAGAAGACAAAAAGAAATATATATATACATATATATACCAATATATATGTATATATATATATATATATATATATATATATATATATAGTGCTCATAGATTGAAGAGTTAACAGGCTTAAAGTGACTATACTACCTGAAGCAATATGCAGATTCAGTATGATCCCGTAGAATCACAACAGCATTCTTCACAGAAAGATAACAAATTGCTAAAATTTATTTTCTATTACGAAAGGCCCTGAGAAAAGCAATCCTGAGAAAGAAGAACAAAATGGAGATACATTCCATTCTTCAAACTATACTACGAGGTAACAGTAATCAAAGCAGCATGGCATTGGAAGAAAATGACATGCAGCTCAATGGAGCAAGATTGAGAGCCCTCCAATAAACACATCATGTATGGACAGCTAATTTACAATGAAGGAGGCAAGAGCACACAGTGGAGAAAGGAAAGTTTCTTTAATAAATGGTGCTGGGAAAACTGGACAGACACATGCAAAAGAATGAAATTGGACCACTATCTTATACCATACACAGAAATTAATTCAAAATCAATTAAAGACTTGAATGTAAGACCTGAAATCATAAAATATATAGACTAAAGCATAGCCAGTAAGCTTTCAACATCAATCATAGTGATAGCTTTGGGGATTTGACTCCAAACAACCAGGGAGCAAAATCAAAAATAAATTAATGGGACTATATCAAACTAAAAAGCTTCTGCACAGCAAAAGAAGCCATCATCAAAATGAAAGGGCAGCCTACTGAATGGGAGAAGGTAATTGCAAATCAACTATCAGACAAGAAGCTAATATACAAAATATATAAAGAAGTCTAACTTTTCAACAGCAAAAACCCAACCTGTTTAAAAAGCAGGCAGAGGGTCTGAGTACACTTCTCCGAAGAAGACATGTAGATGACTAACAGGCACATGAAAAGATGTTCTTTATCACTTATTAAGGAAATGCAAATCAAAACTTCAATGAGCTGTCACCAAGGATGTTGGCAAGGATGAGGAGAGAGTCCTTGTGTGCTGTTGGTGGGAATGTTAACTGGTATAGCTAGTCTAAAAAAATAGCATGGAGATTAGTTTAAAAAGATTAAGATTGGAAATACCGTATGATCCAGTTATTCCACTTCTGAGAATTTATCTGAAGAATACACGATCACTAATTCAAAGATACACATGCATCCCTGTATTCATTGCAGCATTATTTATAATTACCAAAACTGGAAACAACCTAAATGTTTATTGATGGATCACTGGATACAGAAAATGTGGTATAAAGAATGAAATACTGCCCAGCTATGGAAGAAGAGGAAATCTTGCTTTTACAACACCATGGATGCAACTGAAGAGTATTGTGCTAAATGAAATAAGGCAGATGAAGAAAGACAAATACTGTATGATATTACTCACGGGTGGAAGATAAACACCCCCCCCACCAAATACAAACAAACAACTATCAGACAAGATGGTGATCACGAGGGATGGGAGTAGGTAGATTACATTAAAGAAGTCAATTGGATGGATGTGAACTACTCTTGGCGCTGGTCATAATGTAGTGTGTATAAATGTTCAGTTATAGTGCTGTACACCTGAAATCTACCTAATGCTATAAAGCAATATTACTGCAATAAAAATAAAAAAAAAGAAAGCCAGCTTAAAACTTACAAACATATAAAGACATTACACCTGGAGAAAACTGTAATTGCAGTATACTACTTGACTCTGTTTGTGAATAGTTATTACCTAGGCACTGCAAGGTAGACATTTTTCAGTAATTTTCAACATTTAGAATTAGTTGGAAAGGCCTATTATGGTTACAGAATAAATATAAACTTATTATAATATGGTAAATTTTATCAACAAAGTAAAAGTATTGATGACAAAAGTTAGGAGATAGAAAAGGGGGAAGTGAGGAGAAAGGAAGTATAAGAATATCTGCTTTTTAAAAAGTGCAGAGTCTCTTTTTAAAAAGTGCGTTTTTAGAGTATGCAAGATCAGAGGGGTAACCAATGGGAGAACTAAAAATAGAGATGTGGCAGGAAGGGACGGAGGTGGTGTGAACAGATAAATCCTTGTCTATTATACTAGTAAGTCAATAGATTGTGTCTAAAATTGATGAATCAAGAAATATCAGCAGAAGCATATTATTTAGAAAAATGGAGGTAAATACAAGAGGAGACGTTTAAAAAGCTAGACATGGCTGCCTAGGGGAAACAGAACTGGGATTAGGAAGTAGTTTAACAGGATACTGCATTTAAGCTTAGGCACTATTACTTTGAATAAAAACAGTTTTGATTTTTTAAAAAAGAAGACAGATATTGTTCCGATCAAGAAGGACATTTTCAAAAGCCTTCTCTCTTCCTAAGGACAATTAGGCATCAAGGAGCTCCAGGACAGCCCCCACCTGGAACAGTACTTGTAGTCGACGTCTGGGGACTGAATTCATTGTCTTTATGGGAGCAGGGATTTGGGGACTTTGAAATGTCACTAATTTTCTTGCGAAGGCTTCTCTGTGATAAACCTCATCCCCCTCCTTCTTCCCCCTCAAAAATACAATTTTCAATAAATAGCAAGCTCATAAATAACATGGGGCATTGCGGCTCCTAATGAAACAGTGACAAATGTTATATCTTCATGGGATCAGGAGAAATAACAAAGGGGAGCACAGGGATGGGTCTGGAGCCCCAGAGCTCGTGAGATTTTATTAAAAATCTTTTAAGTTTCATGTGGCGCATTAAAGCGATTCTCCTGCAGAATAATTAAATACCTTTCAGGGAGCACTGCTTTAGGAGGAGGACGCAGAGCCCCAGCTTCTGTGGGTGAAGGGTGAACTTTAAGTCTGGCCAAGAAAGGAGGGACATGGGAGAGCCTGAGCCGTCACCCTGGTCCCTGCTGAATAGATGTATGACCTGGGAGCATCCATGCAACCATTTGGACCTCCGCCTCTTCCTCCATAAAAGGGGTGAGCTACCCTGAATCTGTGTTCCTGCACAGCACCTGTTTGAGATGTGGACAGATTTCTCTCCCTCCACAAAATGCACAGCCACACACAGAAATTTGTAAACAATTGCAGAGGGCATCTGCAATTGCCCATCTGTAATCCCCTAAAGTCATTTTAACTTAGACATTCTGGGGTTCTGCTCTATGCTAAACTGTTTCCAGTTTTAATCATAGTTGTCTTACCATGATGGAGAAGGCCTCTCCATAGAAGTCCCTGTCCTCTGCAGGTACCACCTTCACCAAGCGCTGGCTGGCGGTGCATGCAGGCTCCCCTGACTTACCAAACGTCTGACTTAGGGATGTTCTGCATGATCAGCCAGTCAGTCAATTCTGGACCCAGCACTGGACTGTCCAGATCCCCTTGGGGGAGACCAACTCCTTGCTATTCCACCTCCCTGCCACTAGCTTCCTGAAGCTGTGAGGTGAAGGGACCTCTGTGCCTCTCACTATCAGGTTCCTGGGCAAAATATGCACAGGTTCTCTGGTTACCCTGTGTCCCTCACACTGCCTGTTAGACTGCCTCTGCAATTCAGCTAAGTGAATACTTTTCTCTACAAGTAATATCTCCAAGCCAGTCTTTTCCTTTCCTGACTGGGAAAGCCCATGCATCTAAGTCCTCATCCCTGCACGGTGCTCAGGCCCACCTAGCTCCCTCTGTATGCCCGACCGCTCACCAGCTCTGCAGGCCTCTCCTGACCTTCCAGCCTGTTGCTAGCACTTAGAATAACAACCAGTATTTCTTGAGCCCTTTCTACCCATTATCCTTATACCCATTGTTAGAGAGGAGGAAACTGACACTCAGGTTACAAAATTTGGCCTTAGAACCACAGTTGGCAATGGTGGTGGTAGGGAGATGGGAGACTTGTAAGATGCCCCCCGCCCCCTGCCCCCACCCCCATTATGACCCCTGCTTCCTGGTATTCATGCCCTTATGTAATCTTTCCTCCTGGCATGTGGGCTGGTTCTAACCAACAGAATATGGCATAGGTGATCGATTGTCAACTTTATGATTAGGTCATGGAAGATTGTGTCATCCTTTTTGCTGGCAGACTCTCAGTTTTAGTGTCTTGGCTGCACATTTTGATGACGCTGGGTGCCACGTGCAAGAGGCCCCGGCAGCAGGACCTGGGGCCTTCATGCATAGCCTGCAGGAAATGGATGCCTGAGGAAACAACCATGAGGATGAGCTCAGAAGTGGACTAGTCCTTAGTCAGACCATCTGATGAGACTACAGGCCACAAACTGACACCTCGGTTGCAGCTTTGTGAGAAGCTACGACTTGCAGACACATTTAAACTAGCCACGTTTCTGAACCACAGAAACGGAGATAATACATAGTAGGTGCTGCTTTAAGCTACGAAGTGGTTTGAAGATAGTTGTTGAACAGCAGTAGGTATCTGATTTTATGACAGACAGAAATTTGAAGCCAAGTCTATCTGGTAACAGCATTCTGAGTTGATTCTGCTGTGCTGGACTGCCTCTCTGACCTTTGCCCTTTAGCCCCCATGTGAGGCGCTCTTGCTAGTTGGCAGACCCTGCTGTCACTCATCTCTCTACTCTGGCGCCCACACTGCGGTAGGGGATTTGGGGGACAATGACAGCTCGGTCCGGAGAGTCAGTTCTCGTCTAAACTTTCCTCCTAGCAAGCCTTGTGCTCTTAGTCAGGTCTTCCACTCTGTGGCGCCCCGTTTCTCTGTGTCAGTGAGGTTGCTGGATGAGAGTATCACTAGAGCTCGTTCCCATCTGGCTCTTCTGAGTCAGACATAGATTCTCTGGCTGCAGGAAGCCCTTTAGGCAGCTTCCAGCTCCAGGGTGAGTGTGACCTCAGAGACAGGGACGTGAGCTTTAGATGAAGGCAGGGGGAGGCCTCCCTATTTGTCTTTGGGGAGAGGGCCAGTTGTGACTTGAGGCCCTGGTGGGTCATGTCTTAGTCCCTGAAATTCCTATCTCACTACCGTTTCCGGGAGGTCTTCCACTGACCTTTGGGTTGGGGAAAGGGAGAGAAGCCTTCTAGGGTAGAGGCCATATTCCCAGAACAAAGGGTAGGGGCCGTGGGACTGTGTGCGTGTTGGAGAAGGGGAGGCTAGCTCACTGGGTTTCAATAGGGCCATTTAGTATGTGCACGGGGATGTGATAAATGAGGGCCCATCTTTTCTCTGTCTTATTTCAGTTGCCTGGCCCTGGGGTGATTTATGCATCTGCATTTATGGTCCTGTGAAGTTAAAACAGAAAAGTTATTCGACTTCTTTCTTCCTCTTCTTCTCTTGCCCTTTTCCATGTCTAGGCAGGGGCAAGGGTGACAGGAGGTTTTGCTGTTTTTTTTTAAACCATCTATTACAAATGACACCTTTGGATACCCACAGAAGCTTTACTACTGTCTTTGACCTGGAGAGAGTCCCTGGGGTTCAGAGACCACCTGTAATTCTCCAAGGAGGTAGGAAAGCAGAGGGTAGAAAAGCAGAGTCTGGGCTTTGAGGAAGATCCCTGTGTTCGAATCCTGGATCCACCTTCTAGCAGCTGTGTGACTGCCGGCAAGTTATTCGGCCTCTCTGAACGTCAGTTTCATTACTGTGTAAAAATGAGGATACCAATGACTTATCTCATTGAGTTGTTGTAAGTACTGAATGTGATGAGTACATGAAGGGCTCAGCGTTGTGCTGGCGCATAGTAAGCCCCCCATAAATGCTGTGGTGATGGTCATTCATGGCTCCAAGATGTGACTGGTTTCAAGTCTGCTGACTTTTAACCCTGTGCTTCTTCCTGTGTGCAGAGTTATCTGCTGTCTCTCTGTCTGATTCTCTTACTCCTCTGAAGTTGGCAGTTTGGTCCTAGTTTGACTTTGCTTTCCTGCTCCTTCATGCATGTGTCCTGCAGTCTTTTCTTGGAGGCAGCGGGGTTGGGCAGAGGAGGCAGAGGGAGAAGAGAAAAATAGGATACTGGAACCTGGAGGCAGGAGGTTCCTAAAGCCCATCTTTGCATATATATCTATACATCACTGATAACTTGCATGTTCTACCCCCACATTTTCTATAGAATGAGGATTATTAACATGTGTAAGGTTTAATTATTTTCACTTGATGAGAGAAAAATTTTAGGGAGAGAAAGCGACTTACCTGGAATCACAAGGCAAGAGTGTAGAGCTGAATTAAAATCTGGATATTGGGTCTGTCTCCTTAGTGCTTCGGGCTCTGGGTGACCATGGGTGAGTCCCCCTCTCTGACCCTCAGATCTCTAGCTTGAAAATGAGGTGCTGGACCCAGATAATCTCTGAAGACCCTTCTTGTCCCCGGGTGGAGCCCAGGTCTGCCTGCTCCTCAGCAGAGAGAAATAAACTTCTCTCTCTCTGGCCTGGTTGCTGATGGAAAATTTCTGCCTCAGCTTCACTGAGCCTTATGTAGTCTTGGGCCCTGGAAGCTGAGTATCGTACTTAATTATTCAGAAACCCATATATTCTCTGTAAGCAAGAAAATTCACTCCGACAGGCAAGAAATGCCACAAATTGTTTATTGCTCGTTGATTCAAATCGAGTGGGAAGCGGGGATTGGGAGGCATCTCTGGCTGTAGGAGCGAGTCTCCATTCACCTTTGGGAATAAAAGCACCCATCTTATTCAGCTGTGTCACAGGCAGGGTGGCTCCGGCGTAGGGTTGGGGGTAGTCCTATCTCCAGGTCCCCATCCGTTCTCCTATAAACCTACTGATGGCTTTTGCAGAGCTGTCACTGCCCCCACACCCACCCACTTGGAACTTCAGCTTTCTTACCTGAAAAATGGATTCACATAGCCCCTGCCCCATAAGAACAGAATGCGAGGTTGTGAGGGCCACTTGGGACCTGAGAGAATGCATGAATTCATGGAGTTAAATAGTGCTGGCCGTGGGATTCATCTGATCCCTTTTTTTGGCCTGAGCACTGAGCAGGGAGGGGAGTGTGCAGAGCAGCGGGAGAATGGGCAGAGATTGCTGTAGTCACAGAAGTTTTCAGGGAAGAAGAGTGTTTGGCCACCACTCCCAGGGCATCTGGGGTTTCTTCTCGTGTGGGCTGCTAGGCAGGTCCCATGCCTTCTCACCATGGGGCCTTTGCAGGTCTCAACGTTGCTGTTGAGTCTTTGGAGCTGATAGAAGGAGAGGAGGGAGACAAGTGCTTACTACGTGCCAGGGGCTGGGCTGAGGGCTTTACCCTTGTTTATCCATTCTCTTTCAGCAACTTCATGTGGACTCTTTTGTCCATTTTACAGATGGAAAAACCTGCTTAGCAAAACTCTCATTTACACTGGATCACATAGTGGCAAATAGCAGAGCAGGTATCTGAACTGAAGTGCCTGTGTCGCCTAGCACCCTTTTCCAAGCAAACTGAGGAGCATTATCCGGGAAGTCAGCTCTCCAGGCGGAAAACAACTTGAATGGATCTTGGAGGCCTGGCTTTCTGCATAGATGCAGCTCAGTCAGAGCCAGCAGATGGCCCTTGGCCAGACAGTCCCTGTCTTGGCAACTTGTCTTTGTGCTTGGCCATGGGCCACATCATTGTTCTTGGAAGAAGAGCCTTTGAGAAGTGGGAGCAGCGCCCTGGGTGGAGGTGATGTGTGTACATGCAGCCCTTCCATCGTGGACCCTCTGCCGCACCTCTCCTTCCACCAGGCCGGACTCTTGGCCACACGTGGTCCCTGGAACTGGGGCTATGTCAGGTGGCACAAAACCAAGACAAGGAGTCCAGTTAGATGACCACTGTATTTGCCCAGGAAAGTGACAGGGGTCCAGGCTAGGGCCTGAATTGGGAGGCCAACATAGTCACCATTTCCATGTGTGTGGATCTGATGACTGCCAACTGCCAGCTTGTAACTGGGGACTCTGTCCCAGGACTTTCTCTGGCTACTGAATCCTGCTCAACCATCTCAGCAGGGAGAATGAACACCCGCCGCTAGTGACTGACAGGAGACAGTGGCTGCAAACCCCAGACCTCTCACTTGCTGGGTTATCCTGAAATGCTGTCCTCAGACTTCCCAGTGGCCCTCCGTGGGCTCCTTCCCATAATGCATTCTTTGTTGACTTAATTCCTCCCACTTGCCTGTTGATGCTTCCTGGGGTCATCTCCTAAATAAACAACTTAGACTCAAATATTTTTTTTTTTTTTTTACCATGACACATGGCAGTAAAGACAGTGGGACTAGAGTCACCTAGACCTGCAGTCCGATGCCACCACGTAATCACAACATGATCTTTGTCAACTCAGTTAGTCCCCTGAGTGTCAGTGCCCTCGTGTGTGTGTGTGCGCGTGCGCGCGCGTGTGTGCACGTGTGTGTGTGAGTTGATAATGCCTTGGTTGAGTTCAAGGATTAAATGAGTGAATGTTCCTGACCTGTGGTAGATACAGAAAAAACGGTAACTATTCTGATGTCTAATTGTGAAAACTTGGAAAACAACCTCAATGTCCCAATCTTAATGTTAGTGGGGGTTGGAAGGAGGTTGTGGAAGCAGGTGGGGGAAGGCAGGAAACCCTCTATGACAAGTTAGAGAGAGCCAGAGGTGAGAGTGAAAGAGGGGACACCTCTCTGGACTTGGGGATTCATGCTCACTGCCCTTTGGCCAGTTTGTTTTCAGGAAGAAGAAACTTGGTTTCTCAGAAGTGGCGGTAAGGCTGGGGTGGTGGTGTCTGATAATTCTGAAGGAGTTTCTTGTTCCTTTGTGAGCAGCCCGGGCCCCTTGGAGACTTGGAATCACTACAAGTCCACCTGCCATGGACCTGCCCCCCAAACTTCTAGTCATAATGGTTGCTTACCCCACCCCGCCTTTGTGCCCAAGCTTCACTGGGAAGTATTTATTACACGTCAGTGTGATAAATGAAAAGTCATATTTTACTGTGAATTATCCCCAGCCCATGTGAAGTGCAGATCTATAGCCTGGAGAGTTATTAAGTGCTTACTACAGAATGCTATAAAAACCTCATCATTTTCTCCAAGGGCCTCTCCCACCAGGGAATGGGGAGGGAAAGGGACTGTGGAGAGAAGGGGCAGCTGTCTCAGTCGTGGGAGGGGTCAGGGGAGGATGACTGGGGCCAGTCGTATTGCTTTGCTCAGGGAAGGCACCTGGTGTCTAGATCCTGGGATTCCAGGCTTCCTGTGTTTGACAGTGACCTTGGGCCTGGGTCTAGGAGGCCTTGGGTTTCCTAAGACAAGCCGGTGTGGGCACATTGGCTTTGGAAGTTGTGGGCCCCAGCTGCTTCTGATAATGGCTGAGCACATAAAGTTTAGTACTATAATGAAATTGAGTCTATGACAAAGTGAATCTGACTCACGTTTCATGGAACTACTGAATTAATTGTACATTGTAGAGAGGTCATAGAGTTTAATTTTTCATCCGATTAGGAACCCCGCGCATCAGCCAGGTTCCCAGCAGGAAACAGATGGCACACTCACATTAGGATAATTCCAGGAAGGTTTTAATAAAGGAACAATGTACAAAGGTATGGGCAGGGCGTTGGGAAACCACAAGGCAAAGCACGGAAGTGCGGGTTAGAAGCTGTGATTGCTGGGCTGTGGGCGCCCTTGAGCTGCTGGGCCTAGAGAAGGGAGCAGGAACAAGAAGTCCGAGACAGGCTGCTCTAAGGGAGGCTTTGATCTGTCCGGGAATCCTGGGACCCAACGTGGGCCTGCAGGGAGAGCTATGGGAAACATACACCTTCCCTCCCTCACACACCCATAGACCAGTCTCAAGCAGAAGGCAGAGAGCCTCGGGCTGTAATGGAGTCCGTGCTGGTCAGCCTGCTGGGGCGACAGGAAGGTGAGAAGGAGAGAGGATCAGGAAGGTGAGAAGGAGAGAGGATCGGGGAGGTGAGAAGAGGCGCCCAGCCAGCCCTCAGTTACGATAGCCTCTGCGTGGATATTTCAGGATGGGGTGCTCTTGGCCTCCCATCCCCCGCCCCCCACAAGCAATGGGTCTCGCTGTTGAGTAGCCCTAATGACTTTGAAATTCTCCCTTTAGCTAGCCCATGCCTGTGTTTTGTTTTTCAGAGGTGCAGGCAGGAATGACGGTGAGCAGAGGCAGGCAGGCAGGCAGAAGGAGAAGGAAGAAACACTTTATTTCTTTTATTTCATTATACATCTTGATTGTCCCCCATCTCCGCCTGCCCCAGGATGGGAACCCGGGTCCCTGCAATGTACATGGCCTGCACCCACCCAGGGCGGCTGACCAAACTGCTACTCCACCAGGGCACGCCCAGGTCTGCTTTCTTATAAATCCTCCCCAATTTAACAACAAATACAATAGTTATTAGGCTGCAGGAGAGGGGTAAATGGTAACCAGTCAGTGTGACTACAATTAGTATTACTTATTTGCTTTGCATGACCTATCTAACTTTTTATAGCTTTCCTCTCTTTGCCTTTGTGATTTTCCTGTGTATGTGAGCAGTGATGCCGATGCCCTGGGTCTGTGCCCTGCTGAGTCCTCACCGAAGGGCTGTGTGCTCACTTCCATCCACCGCTGTGAACTTGTCAACTCTGCCTCCCTTTACAGCTACCTTTTCTCCTCCTGGGGGCTGAGCCTGAGCGCAGAGCCAGCATGCAGACCTCAGGCACCCAGTTCTGCTGAAGCAGGCAGTGCACAGAGGAAAGGGACGTCTCTCCGATCCCCGAGTCCTGGCCAGGCACGTTCACCGACAAATGCGTTCATCCTTCAGACATTGGTAGGACCAAGGATGGATGGGCCAATGCCTTTACCAACTTCTCCATTAGCCAGCCACCTTCCTGCTGGTCGCTGCCCCTGAACCACCCTGCTTTCGTTGACTCAGAGGACCTGCGGGATAAGAGGGTCCTCAGAGGTCTGACTCTCTGATGCATGAGCCCTGAGAGCAGGCCAGGATGGTGCTGGCTTCTGTTTGAATACCTCCAGGTTCAGGAAGCTCACTGCCTGGCAGGGCAGCCTGTGGCTGTATTAGAAACCCTGCTTATTATCCACTCAAGGAACATCCTGGCTGAATTTATTGCAGATGACAGAGGGGAACAGAGAATAACTCAACACATACATGACGTGGGCTGTCGCCACCATGGTTTCTGCTCAGTCTCTCCTGTTCTGCTTTCGAGGTCAGGAAACCTGTTCACCTTCCACTCCCTCCCCAAACTGGAGCTCATCAAACTTGCCATCTTCCCACCAGATCAAGAGCTCCACCGGCTCCTTTCCTGCAGGCTCTAAAGCCGCCAGCGGAATGAATGCACAGTCTGTGGTAACCCGGATTGAGCTTTCAGGCTGCCTTTCCCATACCCTGGGCCCTTTGTTTCATGCCAGGTCCACTCCTCTCTGAGGCCTGCCTTCCTCTCAAAACTCCCAAGTTCAGCCCTTTCATCCCGCATCTCTCCCGGGACTCAGAGCTGCTGCCGCCCGTGGGCGCTGCCAGCTCTCAGGCAGCCTTGGACTTTCACACTGGCCCATTGGCTTCTGGGCTAAGGAAGACTTTGGGTCCCTGAGGAGACTGGGGAGCAGAAGATGGAGGAGGTGAGGCTCCCATAAACTGGTCTTCATAATAAGTCTTTTATCTTGTTAGGGAATCACCCTCTTCCTCTTCCCCACCCCTTCCTGGCAGAGCTTTCCCACCCACACCACCCTGCCAAGACCCTTGATGTATTTACCTTATTTAAGAAAGACCTTAAAAAGCACACAGGTGATGCCTGTTACTTCAGAAGAATTAGAAAATGTTGTTAAGTGTAAGGAAAATAAAAATTCACCCACTATTTACTGCCTATAGATAACCACTGTTGAAACTCTGGGTGTATATCCTTCCTGACTTGTATGAATTTATATTTTCCCCCATAAGAATGGCATCATACTGTACATATTATTTTGCAACCTGCCTTTTCACTTGAAATATATGTGAACATTTTTCCACATCAATAAATATCCTCTCCAGCCTCTTGGTTTATGACTGCAGTGTTCCATGTGTGCATCAGGCCTGGGGTTCAGTTCTCAGGGTGCTGGGGGAGAGTGTGGAGCTTGCCCTCCCCTCCCTGTGTGCTATGCCTTCCCCTCCCTCCTCCCTGCTCTGTTGGTGATTGCCTTGCTGCTGCCTGGATTCTCCCTCTCACCCCAGTTCTAGAGCATGTTCTGGGCTTGCTTGGGGAGATGCTTTAATTCTTGCCACCTCCACTCCATGCGGCCATTCATTCCCCTCGCGCCCTCCACCAGAACAGCTGATCCGAGGTGGCCTGGCCTCTCAACTCTCCTGCGGAGAGTTGAGTACTGGTGGGATTTTCAGTTATTAGACTTTCCCATCCTCTCTTCCCTAATGTTTAGTTGTCTGCATAGTCCTGCTTCTCAAAGGCTCAGGTCAGGAGCCACTTCTAGGAAATCTCTTCCCTGAATGCCTACTGTATCTTTTATAAATATATATATATTTTTTTTTTCTTTTTCCCAGCAAGTCTTACGTATTTCATTTATTGTTCAGAGAAAGGGATGTGTATATTTATTGTGACTTGTCCTCATTTTCTTTGTTTTAAAAGTAATTTTATTTCTTTTGCTTACATTGCTGTCTGCATTTTACTCTTATCCTGGCTCTGCTGTTTTCTAACTGTGTGACCTTGGACAAATTACTGAAGCTTTCAGAGTTTCAATTTCTTCATCTGTAAAATGGGGATAATAATTGGTATTTGTCTCATAGGGTTTTGTCTGATAAACAGTAGGTGCTCACGACTGTTAGCTGCTAGTATTATTAGAAACCTTAACTTCTAGTTTTTTTTTTTTTTTAACTTAAACAAAAAAGGGTATTTATTGGCTCACATACCTGAAAAGTCTTGGGGCTCTTTGGCTTCAGGCACAGTTGGATCCAGGGGCACATATATTGTTTAGACTCAAGTCTCTCCATATTTGGCTCTGCTTTTCCTCTGCACTGGCTTCACTCTCTGACTGACTTGTTTTGACATTGTGGGCCCTGTTGGCTTGAGCGAGAAGCCTTAATTTCCCTCGTGGACTATGAGCTCCCTGAGAGCGGAGCGTGCGTCTCCCTTCTGTCTCAGTGGGCTCTCCATCCCTGGATCTGACACCACCTGGCACCTGCTAAGCAGGTCACACTGATTGTACAAGCGAGTTTGAATCAAAATTCCAATTTGCAGACAAGGGAACCGAGTCCCAAGAAGGGGCCATGGCTGCCTAGGGTCACAGAGCAAACTGGTGATGGAGTCCAGGGGTTCTGCCTTTTGGGCCACTGCCGTGTCTGTCTTCTCTACCTGGCAGGCCTCTGCACTGATGGCTCCTGTCTCCTTTCAACAGTGGTTAGAGGAGCGAGTGCTGTGTACAGAATATTCCGTCTGAAGAATCCGGTGTCTAGAGTTCTCATTCCAAGAACCTGACTCTTTGGTTCCAGGGGACTAGGCCCCTCCCCACCCTAGCATCCCCCCATTCCCATGGTTTTTAAACTTTTGGTTCTCCCACCTGACTGCCAGCCTGCCAGCTTCATGTAGATAGGGACATGGGATGCTCCCAGCTCCCAGCTCTCAGCAACCTGGCTCTGCCCTCCACCTCTGCACCTGTCTCCTGCCCGCTGACAGCTATCATTAGAGGATGCAATTAGACTGCATGCTTCGTCACACACGGTTGTCGTGAGTCAGGCGTCTGGAGGCCAGGGGCCCAGCAGGACTGTGAGCACAGCATGGCACGGCCGGGAGAAGCTGCATGGCCTAGCGCAAAGGTGATGGAATTTCCTGGAAGGCTGAGCTGTTTGACTGCTGGCCTCCCAGGTGTCTGGCTCAGAGCTGAGGGTTCCGAGGGCCTCCGGGAATGAGCAGGCACTGTGTGTGGTGGGAGGGACAGGGATCCATCTCCCAAACCTTGGCCAGTGCTTACTCGTCTGGTTCCTTGAAGGGGAGCCCTGGGCAGGCTGCATGCTGGGTTTCTGAGCCCGATGCCAGAGTCCCCCATCAGTGGAGTAATCCCATGGAAGGACCATGCATTTTGGAGTTTGAGTCTTGGCCTTGCCCTTCTCTTGCTGTGTGATCTCGGGCAGATCATTTGACCTCCTTGTAACATGGGAATAGAAAGGGTGTAAATTCTATTTCTCTATTTCCATTTCTACTCACCAGCATTATTTTCACCCTGCCCTTGAAACTGTGGTCTTTAACTGTTTTTCATAGTAGGCCCAGTGCCGAGGGAGACTTAGTGTACTGACAGCACCAGCAAAAAGAAGGTGTCCAGCTCCAGTGACGTGTGCCTAATGGAAGCTTTGTCTTTAGCGTTCAGTGTGGCTCTGCTTCCTCCTTGGATCGCACATGGTTGGTGCAGGTGGGGCAGTGCCATGATCTCTGTGGTATTTGGTATGTCCAAAGTCTTACTCTGGCTCTGAACAGATCCATGTGAGGATCACTTGAAAGCTATGGACCCTCCTTCCAGAACATTTCAAGTATGTATAAAATTGTGTATGCATTTTCAGACTTCCCAGTGTCTGCCCTTGTTTAGAACCTTTGTTTTAAAAGTGGCAGTCATGTTGTTTCCCCTGCTTTCTGAAGCAAGGCGAATTGACCTGCCCCAGGGACAGAGATGGGGAGGTGTACTTTCTGTTTTTAGGAGTACCTAGACTGATGGAGGAAAGTGTCCTGCCCTGGGGTTGCTCCTGGTCTGAGCGGGGGAGGCAATCCCACTCTACAAGTTCCTGGGCAGTGATCATAGAAGGCAGAGAAATAAACAATTATGAATGACCTCAACTCATTGGAGGCTGAGAGAGGGCCAGAGGTTGAGTCGAAGGACTGGGAAATAGAAAAGCATAATGTGGGGAGACTTTCTGCGGAAGAGGCCAAGGCTGATTCCAAGTGTGTAAGATGTCAGGAAGTCAAAGGGAGGTGTTTGGATGCAGGCCCATCAGTGAGGCCCCCAGATGTTGGAGCAAAAACTGAACCCAAATGAATTGCCACAGAGGCAGGAGGCTCCAGCACATCTGTACTGATTTACTAGGTTCACCTTTAGGAACATCTGCTCTTTTTCTCCCCTGACAAAAGAAAATCGTTTCAAACATAAATCCTGGAATGACTTGGATGGATTTTTCTACCTCCCACTCCCCCACCATTGCAGGGCCTGAGGGTGTCAGAAATGTGTTGTCTTGTGTTTATCACAGGCAAGCAGAGCTCAGGATGGCAGGCCTGACAGCCTGGTCATGTGGAGGTGATATATGAGGCGACTGGGAGAGGACCCAGAGAGGAAACTTGGCATTCGTCCTTCAAACACAAAGTCATGCACTTTATTTATTTATTTGCTGCATGGGGAGAGCTTGCTGGCAGCTTCCTTGCTGGGGCATGAAGTACAGGTACCGGGGAGGAGAGGCTGGGGGGCTCCTCACTGGGCATCTTCAAGAAGAAACCAGTGACCCCCTTGGGGTTTAAGTCTTGATGGACAAGCAGATAGATGACCCCCCCGCTTCTATGTTTTACCCCTAGGACAGTTCCATAGCTTTAAGATTCCCATGACTCTGGAATCCTGTGTTCTTATAGACTCATGATTAGATCTTTGATATAGGACTGGAATAATTCAGAATTATTTCCTAACTCAAAAATTTTGTGATGAAAAAAGAAATCATGAATTCTGTAGGATTCTTCACCCTGTAGAGGTGAAGAGAATCTACTTCTTTCTCACTTTCTGGAATATCCTCCAGGAGAAGGGAAAAGGGAATCTCCCCTGGTAAAGATCTGCTAGGAAAGAGAAAACCCAACTGTACTTCATTCTTCCTTAATATCCTCTTGATACAGGGACCCCAGAGTAAAACCCACACCCAAACAGTTTCTTCTTAATTCTGAAATTCATTACAAGACTCTTCCATCACCAGGCCTGTTTTCTTCTTTGTAACTTAGCCAGGTGAGAAGTCCCCACTGGGTCCTTGAAAATGGCTGTGTCTTAGTCTCTCCTCTGATCCCCATTGTCGGGTTGCTGATAGCTTCTGGTGCAGCAGGTCTGGTTTTAAGCTCCCTGCTTGCAGGGCGATGGGAAGCATGGTGATGGGCTGTGAGAGTCGCTTGTTGCATCGTTAGCCAGCCTCATGGTTAGAAAGCCCACCCCTCTTGCTAGAGTTTGAAGTCGGCCCTTCACATCTGTGGGTTCCAAATCTCAGATAGCAAATACACACACTGGAGTTGTGTCCATACTGAGCATCTATAGGTCTTTTCTTATCATCATTCCTTAAACAATCAAGTCTAGCAACTG
The DNA here is from genome assembly GCA_004363575.1 of Solenodon paradoxus. Taxonomy (NCBI): domain Eukaryota; kingdom Metazoa; phylum Chordata; class Mammalia; order Eulipotyphla; family Solenodontidae; genus Solenodon; species Solenodon paradoxus. Next base: position 149,437 of record RJWH01003072.1, read on the forward strand.
TTACATGGCATTTACATTGTATCAGGTACTATAAATAGTCTAGAGATGATTTAAAATACATAGGAGGATGTGCGAAGGTTATATGCAATTGCATTCTTGCTGTATATGGGACTCCAGCATTCATGGATTCCAGTTTCTGCAGGTGTCTTGGAATTGATCTACCACAGGTGCTGAGGATGACGGCTCCCCTTTTCTTGTTATACTGTAAAGCAATGATAGCCTCCGTCGTTCATTTAAAACCCATCATTTGCATACTTTTGGGAAATAACTATAGGAATCTCTAGAGGCCAGTTAACAATAGCCCTAAAATCTAAAAGACATAGCACAACTAAGACTTCCCTTCTTATTTCGGTGAGTCTGCTGGGTGTGTCCTCCAGGCGGCCATTTGCTAGTCAGGACTCTTCCATCTGAGCTGGATCCTGCTGTCTCACGATCAGGCTTTTGCAGGCACGACTCCAGCAGAGGCGCTGGGGGTCCAGGACTCACTGTTCTGTGCTTCTCCCTGGGAGTAACACCCAGCAGGCTACCCATAGCCCTTTGGCCAGAACTAGTCCCGCATCTCAGTCCAACTACAATGGAGTGGGAAGTGTGGGGTTCCAGAGGGAACATTAGGCGACCACCAGGCTCTGTCGCACTTGCCCCACACTTCCGCGCCCTCAGGTTGCCTGTGACACCCCCAGAAGACTCTGGCAGAGCTGCCTGCCCATCACAGGAAGGAAAACCTTCATGGAATAGTCAGAGTACAGTAGGCCGGGGCTGAAAGGACCCTGGGGGTATCTAGACCTGTTCCTCATTTTATAAATGATTAAATGCAGCCTGAGGTGCTCAGAAACCAAGACACCATCACACAGCAAGTTAGAGGCAGGGTGGGCTGCAGCTAGGGTTTCTAGAATCATCTCATTCAACATTCCTATCCCTCCCTATGTCCTTTCAAGGCCTTAACCTGTGGGGCAGCTGGAGAGGGTGGTGGGGACCTGGGAGTTCTCTGGGATTGTGCATTTCAGGGTCGCAGAGCCTGGGTCTGGCCGCAGCTTCCATCACCCAGCTCCATCCATCCTCAGCAAGATGGCCAATTAGTCAGTGTGCACCATTATTCCGTCTTAACAACTGCTTTCGACACAGCCAACACAGGCGTTGTATGGCAGCTGCGATGGACGGCAGCACTTGTAATTAGCAGAGAAATCGAGAAGGACAAAGTGAGGGTTTTATAGTCAAGCGAACCTCAGAATTAAAATAACTGCTAATTGTGCTTATTAACATGACTTCGGTTAGTAAATAATGCCTTCCGCCTGCGAGGGTGTCTCCCTGTTGTCTTTAGGGACAGAGACTAAGAATGAAAACAGTCACCTCCTCCACTGATCACCTGCTCTGTGCAGCACAGTTCTGATGGTTTTGCCTGTCAGCAACTTTGAGTCTCACAACGATACGGAAACGGACCCTGGCCACTGAGTGTCTGTCACAGGGATGGGCCCAGCAGTCCGGTTCTGAGGTGCTCCGCACTGCTCTGAGAAGAGAGCTGGGTCCCTGTGTCAGGTGGTGCCTCCTATCTGGGTGCCCCTGAGATCCATGGGGAAGGGGAGAGAATTCTGGGGGTCCATGAACTTAAGACCAAAAAAGACACATCTTTATTTTCATTAACCTTCAGCTGCATTTGTGTGGGTAACACATCAAAGCAGAGTTAACAGTCGTTGGGATTTATCACCAAAAGAAATTGTAGGCATTTTTATATCAGATTACAATTATTTTCATATCTTAAACAGCAATTCTTGCTCAGCACTACTCTTGCCACTAGATGTTGTCTTTTTATGCTTTGATAAAGAATCTTATCTGATGATAGCACACCTTTATTAAAAAGTCTTTTGATGATAGTTACTATAATTGTTTTTCTGTGTAATTCTGTATTCTTTATGTCTTTAAAGACAGGAGCCTATAGGCGTCACCAGGCCGCTAAAGGCAGCAGAGCACCAAGTTCACCAGCCTTCTGGGGGGTCCCTTGGAGCCTCTTCAGTTGCCCCAGAACCATTTCACCTAGAAGTGAATGAATTAGACTTTGGTGGGCACACCTCCCAGTTTATAAGAGTCTATCCAGCAATTCCTTGGAGGTGCAAGTGAGCGCTCCCTCTTTCCTGCACTTTTGTGCCAGTTGCCCCTGATGGCTCTGCTCAGCCCACCAGTCTGGGGCTCCGTGGATGCCTCCTCCCGCCTCTGGGAAGGTCTCCCAGGGCCTGCAGGCTGGGTGGGTGGGTCTCCCTTCCTTGTGCTTCCCCCAGGCAAGCTCCAGGTTCCTATTTTTTTTTTTTTTAAAATCACCTTGGATTGGATTAGAAAAATGTTAACTTGAGTGAGCACTTTAGAGAGGCAGGCCTTTGCAACCCCCAAGTGCTGGCTGAAGTCTTGTTTCTGGGGTACTTGGGCACCCACTCTTTTTCCTCCTCTGCCTGAGGAGGTGGTCCAGTTGGTGCTGGTTAGCTTTCGAAGGTTGTCAACGTCAAGTGTCTGGACAGTGCCACAGTCCCCAAACATGGAAGGGCAATGATGTCCCTGGACTGGGAGGACCCAACCTTCATGAAGAAGGTCTCTTGTTGCTGTATGACCCTGGGTTTCCCAGGGGCCAGAGTCCTGCAGATTGCTATTCCACCTGCTTCTGCTCTGGGCAGCAGTTCCTAGGGTGAGCGTCCACCCCTTCCTGCTCCAGCTGTCCCCTGCTCCAGACTGCAGGCTCTCTTCTGAGCCAGCACCTTGCGTGCAAGAGCGCACCTGGCCTCATAAGCCCGGAGGCTTCCTTCTTTTGATTGTACATCTGAGGAAACCGAGGGACAGAGAGGCTCAGTGCCTTGTCCAAGATCACGCAGTGATGGAGCCAGGAGTAACTCCCTGTGCTCCGATTTCACAGCTAGGACTCTGAACACCTGACCTGTCTCATCATGTGTGAGACACACGCTCCAGAAAGCCTTATATAATTCAGAAACTTGCATAATTGAAAACAAATTCTGACACAGGTTGGTGGTGTTTCTGTTTATCAGCTAAAGTGGCATTGCCGGGTGGTGAACGTGCAAACATAGTTTACGAGGCAGTGAGCCTGCCAGCTTGAACATTCTCCATGCTTTAAAAAAATGTTTGGGATGCATGTTATTTCAAATTTTGCATATAAAGTGAGACTTTATTAATATCTTATATCGCAATGTCAAATTCGAATAATGTAACATCTTATAAAACATGAGGATACTACTGCTGAATACCTTTGATTTTAATCTGTCCGGAGAGGCTGAATTGTGGGCTGTTCCACGGAAGGCTCATGCGTGCTGTGGCCTAGCATGGCGCCTGGCTCTCAGCAGACACTCCGCACAGGGCTGCTTGATGAGCACAGTCAAATCCAGAGCAGCACAGTTCAGTGAGCTATGATTTCCTTTTGGAGGGAGCTGCTTTAAGGTTATATTTCTCTATAGTTTTGTTCATATTGGATTCAACACTTCCTTCTTTTCCTTCCTTGAAAAGGGGAAGAGAGGGAAGAAACAGTGGCAACTGTTCATGAAAAGCATCGGATCAGGAAAAACTCGGGTGAGCAGCGTGCAAGTGTGTGACCCTAGAGAACTGGGCCTGGATGCTCAGGGTATGGACATGGCTTATGCTTCAGCCAGGGCACCTGTTCGCGGCAGCAGAATCCAATTCTGAGGAAGTTAACAGAGAGAGGATTCAGTGTCAGGTCCTTGGGTTCTCCCTGGATCCAAGTAAGGTGAGGAGACCAGTTTGGGGGATGGCAGGAACCCAGGGGCTACCTTGGAGCAGTAAGTAGGACAGAGTTGCCCCATTGGTTAGGCCACCAGGCTGCTAGACATAATCCTTCACCCTTGCTCTCAATCCACGCAGTTGGGGGTTTCCCAACAGGGGTGGGTGGGTGCTAAAGGGAAGGGAATGTGGATGCTGGGCTGCCACTGGGGACACGTGTTTACCATTTTCATCACAGAATGATTAGGCTAAGGGGACCATTGAAAATCATCCAATTCTTCCTTTTAATGTCACAGATGAGGGAGTTGAGGCCTTGACTTCACTTCTAGTTGTTGACAGAAACTAGAGACAGAGCCCTGTCTCCTAGGTGCTCTCCCCAGAGAGGAGGCAGAAATGTTTTTATACTCTGCAGGGCTTTCAAAGTACCATTGGTCTTTTTATCAGGATGGACTAAAGGCCCTCTCACCAATACCTTCTGATGGGGTGTCCCTCCTTCTTACCTTAATTTTCTGTCAACCCAGTGTATAGTCTGGAGTAGCCCTGGGAAGTGCAGGGACAGGCTCCTCGTTAACTCTAGGGGTGGATGGTACTGTCACACTTGGACATATATGGGGCTGACGTGTAGCCACAGTGACAACTACCATGCCCACCCCTGCTGTGTTCTAAAGTGAACAGGAATTAAGATGGGAGGAAGACACCAAAGGGAAAAATAAGATGGGGAGACATCCCAGAAATGTATAAACTTGCATCGAGGTGGGAAGGGAGGGAGGGGGGACATTTTTATGTCCCTTTATGGGCAACCTGCTGTGAATACATGAATCTCAGGTAACTTCACTGCCAGAAGGACATCACCACAGCTTGCTCTTGCCAGTCCATTGGGCTTTATTCAGAAAGGGGATCGGGGAAGGGACGGGAAATGAAGATACAGTGTGCTAGCTTTTTACTTAGGCGATCTCACTGAATTCAGTATTTGTGGCTGTCCCACAGGCAAGTTATGATGACTCCATTCTTCAGGTAAGGAAACCAGGCTCAGGTAGCTTAAGAGATCTGTGCAAGCCTCACAGTTGAGCAAGAGTAGAGCTCTGGGCTGGTGTAGTGACCCCAATTTACCTGATCATCAGATGTATGTTAGTCAGAGTTCTACAGAGAAACAGAACAAATAGGATGGAGATTTTTATATCCAAATATATGTCTATGTGTATATATATGTATGCTTATATATGCTTACATCAGATATGCAATATATAATAGCATTTATAATATGGTTAATATATGTAATTAGAATAATATATATGTGTTTATTTATTGTAAAAAATTGGCTCATGTGATTATGGATTTTTGCACGTGCAAGCTGGAGGCCCAGGAAAACCAAAGGTGTGGTTCCAGTCTGAGTGCAAAGACCTGGAAAGGTGATGGTGTAAGTTCCAGTATGAAAGCTGCCGGGCTCAAGACCCAAGAAGCCTCAGTGCTTTGAGTCTGGAGTCCAGAAAAAAACAAAGACCCAACTCAAAGGCTTCAGGTAGGAGGAGTTTCCTCCTCACCTTTTTGTTCTAGTCTGATCTTAACCAACAGGATGAGGCCCAACCTTGTTGGGGAGGGACAGCTGCTTTACTTGGTCTCCTAGTTCAAATATTCATCTTCTCCAGAAACACCCTCACTGACACGCTCAGAATAATGTCTTCCCAACTTCTGGGAACACTATGGGCCCATCAAGTTGACATGTAAAATGCTCCATCACAGTGTGACTGCAGGGAAAGGTAGGAGAAGAGAACTGGAACCCCATTGCATGCCATCTGAAGAGAAGATTGGTGTGGGAGCAAGTCCCTGGGAGAGGAGGGGCACAACCCTTCTATCTGCCCCTGTGAGGAGGGCATGTTTCCATTCCCAGTCCCCAAATCCCAGCTCCACAGGTGGGCCTCCTTTGAGCTTAGATGCCATGAGTTTTTCAGGAGGCTGAGTTCTTGGAGACAGAAATATCAGCCAAGTCTCCCAGAGAGGGACATGTCAATGTCAGTCAGGGATCCATAGTTTTTTGCCCCGGGACTGCATCCAACCCTGCCATCCTTATCTCCATCACTTGGCGGTTTTATCACAGTCTTAGTGTTTGAACTGATTTCTGGGATATAGGATGCAGGATTCCTGTATTCATTCTTTCTATTTTCCTCTGTAAGAGTCCTGCACATGACTGTCCAGAGCAGAAAATACATTTCCCAGATTCCCTTGCAACTAGAGGTGTCCATGTGGCTAAGTTCTGGGCAATGGAATGGAAGCAGAAATGGTATGTGCAACTTCCAGGCAGTTTCCTTTAAGGGAGGTGGGAACCTTCTTTTCTCTGTGTTCTCTTTCTTGCTGACTACAGTCAGACGTAATGACTAGCCTTGGGCAGCCACTTTGAGTCCTGAGGTGGATTTAGGAGAGGACCTAGAGTGAGAAGTGAAACGGTCCTCTGACATTGAGAAACCATACCAACCCCAGGCCCTACCTGGAATGTTACTGCTAAATTCAGTCCAGTTTTTGTGAGCCCCTCCCTTGCTGTGCGACCTGGGCAGTGGCTCTCAGGTGTATTAACAAACACACCTGAGAGCAAGAGTCCAACAGCTGTGCCTCATGTCTGATTCTTAGCATCCTGAGTCTCAGGCTTGTCTTCTCAGTTAGTCTGCCATTTCCTTTTGAGCCAGCACAGTCACCTCTCAGGCACCTCACGGGGATGGCCTCCAGGGGCCAGGCTCTGTCTAATGAAGATTGTTGACTGCAGGGCACCTGCCTGAGTCCACAACTCAGATGCCACATTTTCCCCATATCCCTGGAGGCTCTGGGGTATGAGAACTCCAAAGCAGTAGCCAAGGAGACATTGGGGTTACACTCTCAGAATGGGGAAGGTTGGACAGGCAGGAACCCAGGCCAGGTGGGCGTGGGAGTGCCATCTATGAAATGGGGACATGATACTTCATGGTACTGAGGATGGAGATCTGCCCTGGGACCTAAGTCCCTGATGTGAGTCCAGCTCTGCCCCAGTTTACATGTGACCCCACAGAAGTCCAAGGTCACTGGAGAGTTTGTTCCTGGAGTAGAGACCAGAACCCAGACTTCCCACCTCCCTCCATGGATGGGCTCCTTTTCTTTCTCTTCCCTGGAAATCTGGGCATCCCTGATTAGGATGCTAATGGAGGGAGAGGGGTGAGGAAGTGAGGGAGCTGCAGAGCTGGAGAAATACCCGGGGACTGGGGAGCCAGTGGCTAATTAAAGGCTCCATGTCAAAGAGGAATGCCAAGTAGGTAATTTCCATGCCATTTGAATAATGGGAAAACATTTACCATTTCTCAAGTTTGCTTGTTGAAAAGAGAGAGGAGGAAAAGAAAGGAGGGGGAAGGTGGTGGCTAGAGGAGCCTATGCTTGCTGCTGGGGAAGTTAGGGGTAGCTCACCGAGCGCAATTACTCAGTGGAGATTAAGGGAGTCAGGGAAGGAACGATTTTCTGCCTTTTCCCCAGGAGATCTTGTGAAGTTCCCAGAAACCGGGGTTACTGCAGCGGGCAGTGAATCAAGGTCCTAGCAGAATTAAAGACGGTTCCCCTGACTTCACAATATACATCCTTTGTCCCACTGGATTGCAGAGAAGGGGTGGTGACGGTGGTTTCTATTTTAGAGGTGAATAACTAAGCCTCAGAGAGTAAGAGTGAATTGTTCAAGGCCACATTCCTGCATTCATTCATTCATTCATTCATTCAACAAAGCAGTTAATGGGGAGAGAGGCGGCCAGGCCCAGTGCCTTATGGTAAAGGCCTCTGCATGAAGAAGGCATGGCCCTGCTCTCAGAGCACAGGACTGGAGGGAGAGACCCCGCATCTCTAGGTACTGTGGGTGCTGGGACAGAGGGACTGAACCTGCTTTCTAAGGCAGTTGAGTGCCTCCCTGAGGGGGCAGCCTGATATGCTGAGGTTTCAAGCAGAAGTTTGCAGGTGACTAGAGGGAGGCGCAGAGGTGTGGTGTCCCAGGAGGGCTTTTCTTGTCCAGGGACTAGAGACCAATGTGAGAGGGGAGTAGGGATCACAGGGCCGGGTAGGGTGGGAGTTGTCACCTGAATGCTTGGTGGGCGAGGGCTGAGACTAAGGAGGCAGACCCCGGACAGACCAGTCAAGGCTTGTGCGCCTCATTAGACCACGTGGACTTGATCTGCACACAGACCCTAGGGCAGGCCTGAGGAGGTGCTGGTGGGATAGATTGTTTCTTGGTCACAACTGCTGCTGTCTGTTTGCTGGACAACCTAGGAGCCCAGCCTCCCCAAACTCAGGCTTACCACAACACCTAGCATCATTATCTCTCACATTTCTCTGGATTAGACGTTAGGGACGAGCTTAAGTTATAGTCAAGATGCTGGCCCAGGGCTGTAATCATCTGTCCCAAGATGCCCCAGTTGAAAATGGCTCACTCATGTGATCGACCAATTTGTGTAGGTGTGGTTGGGAGGCCTCAGCTCCTCACCACATGATGCTCCCCAGGGCTTCTCGAGTGCCCTAAAAAATGGTGGCTGACTATTCTAGAGTGAGCAGGAAAAAGCATAGTGGAAGTGGCGTGTATCCAACGACCCAGCTTTGAAGCCATACACTGTCATTTTTCACACCCCGTTGGTTGCACAGTGTGGGGGATGACAGAATGGAGTGATCCAGGGGCCGTCTTGGGGCTGCACACCTTCCTCTTCCGGGAAAGCAAACAGCTGCTCCTATAGCAGGATTAAGTCAGCCCGTCAGTGAGATAAGCCTGGAGAACAAGGACAGGGTCTTCTTGTGAGACAGGGCAGGTCACCATTGACTCTGCCTCTAACTTGCTGAGTGACCCCCAAAAGTCTAAGCTCTCTAGGCCTCTGTCATCTCTGTGATGAGGAAAGAACTTGTTCTACTTTGCTGGGCCAGGGACATTGCAGAGGATCCAGGTTCTGAGGGATGAGAATTACAGAACATGGAGTCTTTCCTCTTCTTATCCTTAATCCTGTTGTTTCACACAGTCAGAGTCACTTTTCCCAGAAGTCTTTGCAGCAACAGTTTGCATAACCACCCAAATAAGCATCATTTCTCCTTTGAAGCTAACTCTTAGCTCTAAATCTTCAACTGGCTTCTGTGCAATTAAACCCTTGTGCGGCTCCACCTCATACATTGCTCCCTAAAGCAATGGGGCCCAGGTAGGACCCTGCTCAGCTCTGCTCACTTCCCTTGCATGATCCCAAGCACATTGAGGCCAATGCCCAGAGCTCAGGCCAGGCCTGCTCTCTGCTCCTCCTCTTCTCAATTTCTCTTTGTGTGTTGAGGGCCTCAGGATGTATCAGGGTCATCTCATGCAACACCTACATTTTATACATAAAACTCAGAGAGGTCCATGAATGCTCAAGGTCACAGAGCAAGCAGGCAACAACATTAAGACAAGCAAAGCTCCTCTGGTCTCACTACTGGGCACACCCGGGAGTTGCTACTCTGACTGTGGTTATTCAGATGGGCCCTGGACCCCATGCCTATGGCTGTCTGTCTTTCTGAGAGAGGTAGGGCTTATGCCTGTGGGCTTTCAGGGTGGATCAGTAGACCTGCCTTACTGGGCACTGTGGAGTCAGGAGTGCACTAGAGGACAATGAGAAACACAACAAACCTTTGAAGACTCATGCTTAGCTGAGGAAAGAAAAGCAGGAATGAGCAGCAAGCTAGGATCTGAGACAGCCTTGAGGGTCGGCTGGATCTGAGAAGCTCATGTGAAGGGGAGGTGTGGGTTCCCAGAGCCAGAAGAGGCCAGGGGCCACAGAGCTATTGCATGGGCACCACTGCATCTCCCACCTTGCCAGAGCTGTCCCTGTGCTCACACAGAATGGGAGGGCCCTAAAGCCTGGGCCACCAACCAGCCATATGTTCTCTGGTCAATGCTTCCTTGTTGGTGTCGGAAGTTCTGCCGGATGGCCCCACTAAGTCTTCTCTCTGTCCCTTTTACTTCCACACTGCCCAGTGGAGTGAATGCTGTGAGCCCGTTGCTGGCATGTTGACTCGTGATTTCTAAGTCTTCATTTTTAGTCATTTCTCTCCCCCAAATTGTCTTTCATTGTAAGCTTAGAAAGGCAAGCTCATTTTGATCTTGGCTTGAGTAAACCTTAATCCTAATTAAAAAGAAAATCTATGAGTACTAGGAAAATACCATGCAGGTGCCCAAGAATAAAATGACTTTTGACTTATTCAAAGACTCAGTTTCTCTTTGCATAGACCAGAAACTTCCTGAGGGCAGGATTGTGTTTGGGTTGGGTGGGGGGTCTCATGTGTCCAGGGCCTGTTTGTGTTAGGCACATAGAACCTTTGTGTATTGTTAGATGTTCCTGGTGTGGTTGAGTTTCTGTCTCATTTTATAGCCAAGGAGCCTGAAGATCAGAGAGGGAGGCAGACACCAGGTCACACAACCAGCATGTGGCAGAGATGGGTTTGGGAAAGCTGGGCTTGGGATACCAAGGCTGGGTGTTTTTCCTATACTGTGAAGGCAGCAGGCCCCTCCTCACCTCCCAAGTTCTATTGTTGTCAGCCTTGCCAGGATCTTCAAGGAGCTGGTGAGGAGCAGGGTTCCCCAGGCAGCCAGATTTGCCACCTGCAAGAGGCTGGGTTAAAGAGACATGCTGACACTAATTGGGGAGCAATTGTCTTGGCTGCAAGGCTCAACAAAAGGGCTTTGTCTTTGTTGGCCTAGTGACAGTATGTCATTTTCTTCCTGCCTCCTTCAGCTTAGCTCTTTCTCAGGGATCTAGGGCTTCTCCCGCTGCCCACTGCCACTGATGGAGAGTCACAATCAGGAGACCTGAGGGACTGCCTCTCCAGTCACCCTCTAGCTGTGTGGTCTTGACAAGCTGCTTGACCTCTCTGGGTTTCAGTTTCTCTACCTGCAAAATAGGGTAGGGGTTGGATCAGATGGTTGCTAATTTTCTGTGATGACTTCCTTCCCATTTGGATGACTGGTGTTTCGGAAGGAAGTGGGACATTAAGGTCAGGGCCACTGCTGAACACAGGCTGCAGAGATGGGATTCATCCCAGTGAGAGGCGTCTTTATCTAATCACATTATTGTTAGAGAGAGATGCCATTTGCATATAATTTGTGCTTTCTTTTAATGTCAAAATGCAATGATATACCCACCCCAACTTCTCCCTCCCTCTTCTGCTTCCTATCACCACCTGCTTACTAGTCCCCCCAGCTCCCTGCCACCCCCAGGGTATCAGTCTTGGCCCTGTCTTCCAGAGTTGGATGACTGAGTTGACTGGGAGGGCCTTGCTAGACCTAAGCTGCTGTCCCTATCTGCCTTTGCAGTGTGAGTTAGCCTGAGAGCATCCATGGTATATCTTCAGCTGTGCAGTGTAACCGTCACAGTCAACTCTGAGAGGCTGAAGTTGCCCAGCCTTCCATAGCGAAGTGACAGAGTCAGCATTTAAGTCTCTGCCTGTCTGATTCTGACCACATGCTTTCTTCACTGCTTAGGCTGTCTGCCTGTTTGGGGATGTGCTATAGGATCAGAGCAGTGGCCTGGTGGGAGATAATGACAGCAATGATGATGACTTCATGATTGCTACTCAAAGTATGGACCCTGGACCAAGATCCTAGGCATCACCGGGAGCTTGTTAGAAACCAGGTCCCATCCACTGGACCAGGATCTGCATCTTATTTGGATCCCCAGGAAATCTGTGAGCACATTAAGGACTGAGAAGCATGACCTAGAACTGGGCCTGTCGTGGTCCTGCCTGGCCCACAAGCTTCTAAGCTCCAGAGCTTCTAAGCTCCAGGCAGACTCACATGACAGCAGAGCCGGGAATGCCCTCAGGCATCTTTAAGGGTGGTGGTCGCTTGGGCTGCGGTCTTTGGATCATCTGGATTCTTTTATGACCTCTATCCTGTGAGGTGCGACAACCCGTCCAGCAGGCAGGATTTGAGAAAGAACCCCATACTCACTGGAACATGAGACTGGACAGAGAGGCACCGGCTCAAGGCTTAGGGCTTGAATCTTTTACCATTATAATGGTTCTTCCTGGGAGCCCTTTGATGTGGAAGGCAGAAGCTTTGAGTGGTAAACAAAAACCTATATTTTAGGGGGCAAAGGAACTAGATTAAAGTGAAAACCTCAAGGGTGAATTCTAAATCACCCCCTGGATAGGGTTATGAGTTTCTCAAAGAATACAGTTTTTTGTTTGGAGATGAAGTGGGATTGTTAGGATCTATTAACTAAAAAATAATTAAAAACATCCTTCTATTTTATAAGTGAGAAAATTAGAACTTAGATGCACACAGCAGTCCAGGGCCAGAATCCAGCTCTATCAGTTAGGGTTGTTTTCAGTTGCAAGTAGCAGCAAACGTGGCTAACAGCGACTTAATGCAGCTAAGGAGTTAGTCTCAGGCAGCAGGCAGCTCAGGCATATAGGACTGGGGCCTGGAACCATGTCTAACTGAAGGATGCCTCGGTGAGCCATGCCCTTCCTGTTTTCTCTTCTGCCTCCCCCTTAGCCTGTGCCTTTTATCCTCATGGCAGAAGATGGATGCTCTTGTCCAGTACCTTACATTCCAGTCCAGGCAGGAAGAAGAGGGAAGGATGACTGGGCTGCAGACATTCTTCTAGTTTTTTCTCTCTAGTCAGGATAGGATGCCATCCCCAGAGGCTTCTGCCTATTTGTTTTAGCCCCGGGGTAGGTGTTTAGAACCCGGGAATGTGCTCCCTCCCCCAGCTGGAAGAGAACTAGGAGAAGAAGGTGAGGTGTACTAACCTGAATTATACTATCCTACAGTTTTGTCGCCTTTTCAGAGGAAGCTGTTTGAGTGTCCTGAGATTCCTCAGGGTCCTAGAACTGCAGTCTCTGAGATGGGGCGGGATGGGGCGGGATGGGGTGGGATGAGGTGAGATAAATGGGAAAGGTGGATGGGTGGGATGGGAATGCATTTGAACTAGAGAGGCACTTGCTCAAGCCATGGGGTTTAAATCTCCCACCATCCCAGTGGTCCTTTATGGGAAACTTTTGGTGTGGGGACAGAAGGTTTGAGTGTAAACAAAGACCTACATATGTGGGGGCAGAGGAACTAGATTAGAGTGGAAAGCACAAGGGCTAATTCTAATTCTCCGACTTTCTCCACTGCTCACAGCCCCTAATGAAAACATGTGTAAGAAACCCGCAGGGTTAATTTTGCTGAAAAAAAAATTCCAATAAAGCTCCATTAGATTTTCGAGTTAAATTAATGTAATGGATGCTTAAAAGCCATGCTAATTAGGCTTTGTTATTAACAGGAATGTCAGGTAGATGGGATCCGGCCCGGAGCTGACATTTTATTCTGGCCACCTATGGGAGATGGATTTGTCAGTGGTCAGGGGGAATCACACCATCTGGCCCCAGCTCCCCAACTACTGCTCATGCCTTGGAATGTCTTTAGTTATTTAAGTCATTGGGACTGAAATAGTCTTTCCATCAAGATGATAGAGAAAAAAAAATTCCGTTTTCTGTTGATTTCAGTTCATAGTTTTGAATTTCCCTTCTGTGAGCCATCCTCGTACTCCTTGAACACGGTGCTGGAGGGCCACACCTTTGCTTGGAAATCGTCAAAACTCCCTACTTCTTATCAGATGAGTCTAGAGTCCTTGACTTGGCATTCAAAGCCTTCTGGGGTTTGACCCCAATTCAATTTTCTGGGCCCCCTCTGCCCGTTATGAGGGCTGATGCCTCTGGAAACTAGGCCTTCCCTTCCCCCCCGACTCTGGCTGTCGGCCCCCAACACTTGTAATATTCTTTCCATTTTATGGATGAGGATGCGAATCCTTCACCTGGGAGACCCTGACCACTCACTCCCTTACATGAAGCACCTGGCCTGCTCTGGGGGCTCCACCATGCCCTGTCTCCCGCTTTCTCTCTCTCCTTCAACCTCTCTTGGGTCAGGTAGAAAATCTTCAGAGTGGCCGTCTGTCCTGCACCAGGGCTTGGGCCTTGGGAATTCCAAACTCCACATGGCATCTGGGAAGAGGCTTTGTTTGGGGAAGATGAAATATGCGTAGTTGGGATGAACCTGAGAAGGGAAGGTCTGGGCCTTCTCTCACCATCCTAGGCTCCTGGGCCCAGGCTATGTGCTGGACACTAAAGGGGGTTAATTGCCTTAGGGGGACAACACCCACACTCCACCCCAGGTTTGTCTATGTGTTTACAGGGGAGAAAACCTAGACTCCTTGGCTGTAGGCTGAGGACACGAGTGCTAGCTAGTAGAAAGAGTGGGATGTGAAACAGCTGCTAGGATCTGGGGCCTTGGGCCTGTGGGAAATGTCGGGTTTAGGAGTTGTGTCGGGGAGCCATAACCTTGCAGGAAGTTGGACCTAAGTGCAGCCATCCATAGGAAAAAGGGGGCCCCAAGGTGACTTTCCGCCAATCCTCCTGCTGTAGTGCACGTGGCCCCTGGCGCTGCAAGGATGTGACTCTCTTTTCCATAGGACCAGGCCTCTTCAAATCTGGATGAGGATAAGAGAGGATGTTTAAACATCTTATTTTTCTCTTCTTCGGGATCTATATTGTCTATGATCAGTGCACAGGTGGGCACCTTTGGGGTAACCCCCGGCTGGGTTCTAGGCTTGGGGTGAATTCCATGGCATCTGACAGGGAGACGGAGTAGATTTTGTTGTGGGCGGGGGTCTGTCTCGCTAGGATTGCAGGAAAGGAGAGGGTTGGAGCAGGGTGCTTCATCAGGCACCCGAATGCCTGTCTTTTGAGCCCTCAGAACTCAGAGTAAGGAGGAAGGGACAAAAAGCCCCACACTCTTCGAGAGGTAGCTGGTGAAGGTGAATATTTTAGAAACAACTAGAGGCTTTTGAGGAAAATCCAGTGGTGGTCGGGATGCGACAGCACCGGGAAAGGACATGGCACCCCTCTGGGACCAAAGCACTGGGGCTCGAGGAGTTGCTAAAGGCTGAAATGTCTGTTTCCCCCGTGGGCAGCGGAGTAAAGCCACAGGGCCAGTAGACCGTGTGGTGTGTCATGTTAACGCAGTGCCATCCCCTGCCGGTCCATTGCCTGACTGACCCAGGTGGGAGAGCACACGTCTCCCTTCTCTTGCAAATGGAGATTTTCTCAACACTGAGTCTGTTAGCAGCATGGCCTGAAATGTGCTGTCAGTGGAGATAATGGGAGGAGAGACCCAGGTTTCGCTCACTGACTCCATTTACTCCCCCTCCCCATTGCCCCCCATAACTCTTCTTCCTTAATGGAGGCCATGTGGAATTTGCCCCAAGCCTTTGCATGACAGGTGGCATATAGATGGGACCCACCTTGCCTGACAGCCTTCTCCCTGAAGCTTCTTTAAATGCTTGGATAACTTCTCTGTCTCACAAATCTTGCTCAGGTGGCAGGAAGGAAGGCCTGGCAAAGGTGCATGAACCCAGATGCCCATGATATAGAGGAAATAAAGCACGTCTGTGTGTGTGTATGTGTGTGTGAGAAAGACAGAGACAGAGAGACAGAGAGAGAGACAGAAGAGAAAAAGCAAGTGTGCGGGGAGCACACTTCCAGGTGACGGTGAGAATTGCCAGCCTGGGCAGGCATAGAGGGGAGGAAGAGGCTCCATGCCACGATATGCCCTGTCCAGCCCAGCTCAGACCACCAACCGTCTGGTATTTGGCACAGGTCAGCATGGTTCTGAGCACCTCTCAGAAAGGGTGGTTTGTTGGTCAAACCTGCTAGCTGGGGCCACTCAGGCCTCCACTCCTTGGTGCAGAGCTCCTGGTTTGTGAGGTCACTAAACATGAGGACACAACAGTGCAGGGGCATGCACAGGGAATTTTTGCTTTTCTGGGCTGGGATGTGGGTAGAGGGAAGAGAGATCTAAAGGCCAAAGGGTCTCCGAAGGATTTGTACCTTCACTATAGGTTAATTTGAGTCTAGAGAGCTGAGATGAACCCTTCCCCTTAGCGTTTTCTGCTCCCTATGCAGCAAGAAGAGGCAATGAGGGTGTCGAAAAGGGATGTCCATGTGACCAAATGGGATAGGAATCCTAAAGTTTCTGTTCATTTCCTTCTCAAGGCCCACGTCTTTCTTGCTCTCAGGACTCAGATAATAGCTGTCATGCTTTCTGGGAGAGGGTAAGGAGACACTTCCTGCCCCAGGAGTGAATCCTGAAAAATCAATCAGCCTGACCATTCAGGCAGGGGTGTACCATGCGATTCTGACCAATGACAAGTTAGGGGAAGATTATTGGTGGGGCAGGGGTGCCTTCTGATAAAGATTTTCTGGGATCTGAAAAACTGACTTGCCAGAAGCAGCATCTAACCCTTCCAACTGCCTTTATATGTTTTTGGGTGAAGAGATGATGCCTGGAGCTTTGGCAGCCACATTAAGATCATGAGGGAAGTAGTGAAGATGCCGAGGAGAGGAGAATAGAAAGATGGAAAGAACCTAGGTCATGGATGATATCCTAGGACCTAGTTGAATTAACCAAGTTTGGCATTGCCTTACCTATGAACTTCTTGCTATAAGAAATCAAAATTTCCTTATTTCAAAAACCATTCAAAATTGAGCTTTTATTGTTTGCTGCTCAGATCAGCCAACCTGATCAAATTTCTGTAGTCAAGACGAGATCATTTGGGTTGCTATGATTCTTGCCTTGAGATGAGGAGGGGGTCTCTGGGCTCACCCGCAACATCTGGAGCTTCCCCTTTCAGGGCAAAAGTTGCTAAAAAGTCTGGTTTGGGGGCCAGAAGAACTGAGTTCAAATCCTACACCTTTATGCACACGTTCCATGTTAATTTTATCTTAACCATGTATGCTAATTATGTATGTTAATGATTTAAACAAGGGCTTGGCAAATTTTTTCTGTTAAGGCCCAAAGAATAATTATTTTTGATGTAGGGAACCACAAGGTCACTACTGCAACTAGTCAGCTCTAGTTGGCGTTTGAAAGCAGCTATTCATAACACACGAATGGGCATGGCTGTCCCAATAAAACTTTATTTACAGAAAAAGCATTGGCTTGCAAGTCATGGTAAATTAATCCTGATTAAACGCTCAGTCTTAGTTTATCAGAAAGATAAGGCTAATAATTTCTGTTTTCTTCATGGGGCAAATTTGAGCAGCAAAATTGCTGACTTAAAGGGTTGCTACCTAAAGTTCAATGTACATGTGGGCCTCCCTTTCCTGTGAGAACCAAATGTCCTGTTACTCAGAAACGGAGAAGTACTCGATTCTGCCACCTACTGTAACTGCCTAACATTGGGAGTCACCTAACTCGTTTTAACATCCCCTTTCTCCTCTCAAAGCACAAGACCTACTTCATTCCAGTTTCTCTGGCTAAGGGCATTACCCTTGCCAAGTGCTGCCCGGCGACTACTCAGCACAGGGCCGTGGTTGTTACTAAGGAATGAAACCCTCTTTTCTGACCAGGTACTTTTCATCCTGTCTCAGATCTGTCTTGACAGTCAGTGAGTCTTGGCTTCCTCCTCAGTTCCCATGGCCCTAGGGCTCCTCAGGGAGCTTGGGCCTTCCCCTTTGGTGCCTCCCTCCTTCTGCCACCAATCCAGGGTCCTCCCCACCACACCCGCCTGCCTCCCCATTTAACAGAACGAGTAATTAACAATGTTAATTCTCATCTCATTTGCTAATGAAGGCAGTCTAATTGCACCATAATTGGCAGCAGCGGCAGCAGAAAAACACAAAATAAACCCTGTGTGTGTAATTCGGTTTAATTTCTTTATAATTACCTTGCAGGCTGGGACCCATGGTGGGGGCAGGGTGGGAGAGGAGGTTGGGGAGTCAGGGGACAGGGGAGCAAAGAACTGAGGGCGGGCCAGAGGGCGAGCCAGCACTTCTCCCAGTTCATCTCCCATGGACATACTTCCTTTTGCTCAGGTTCCTTTTCCTCCTTTCGTGGCGTGTCCTGGTCGACTTGTTCTGCAGGTTTGCTCAGGCACTCCCTAACGCTGCAGAATCTTCAATAGCGCCTCCTTCCCCAGCAGGGCCTCTGTGAGACTGCAAATCCCTGGTCCCGCCTGGCCTAACTTCCTGCCCGCCTGCTTAGCAGAATGACTGGTCATGCTTTTGTACAGGTAGTGCTGTCCACTGGGAGTGGCACCCACCACTCCTCATCCCACCGGAGAACTCACCTTTAGAGCCCGTGAGGGGCCCCTTCCCTGACCCGAGGCTGACTTATACTCCTTTTCCACGTACCCTGGTAGCAGACTGCCTCGAACCACACGCCCTGTTAGCTTAGGTGTGATCGTTTGCTGTGTTTGCATGCTCTTTCGGTCACTAGATTGCCCCTTAATCTAAGTACCTTCAGTGCTGGCACAAATGCTCGCTTCTGTTTTTGTAGAATGCTTGAATGAGAGTTAGGTGATCCTGGAGAAAGTTCTGGAAACCCGTGGTGGGATCTGGTCCTGGCTTTTCTGCTGATCCACTGTGTAACCTGGGGCACTTCTCTGTCCAGTCTTCCCTCGTTTTTTGTTTTCCACCTGCTCTTAAGAGGAGGACTTTTTGAATTTTCATGGTTGAAATTTTTCTCCTTTCCAAAGAACAAACACAAATAAGCAAGCAAGCAAACCAAATGCAGCCAACTTCATAACCTCAGTTCCAGACCTCCCTTTTCCCTGGAAGTGCAGTCCTTCCATCTCCTCCAGGTAACTTCACTCTGATGGTTCTGAGCAAATAAATTTCCTTCTTGAACCTCGAGAGAATGTCTCCCACATCATATCCAAGTAAGCAATCCCTTAATAACTTCCTTGCCCGGTTTTGGAGAGAAATGCGTGTTCAAGGTATTTGTTCTGCTTAGTTTTACAATCATTTCCATGACAACTAGCTGTGACTTCAACAGCTGCAAACTGCTTTAGCACAGGGGTGGTTGGTGTGGAGATCTGGAGTCTCAGGGTCTAAAGAAAGCACTTCAGGTGCCTCAATCTGAGCCTGGAGTCCCCAAACATTGAAATCAGATGTGGCCATCTGCTTTGAGTGTGCAAAGGCACCGTGTCATCTCTTGGTTTCATTTCCCCTCCAAGCTTCTCTTCTCATGAGCACTGGCAGAGTCACAGTGCTGGGGTTTCTGCCCCGCCACCCGGAAAATCCTGTTCCTTTCTCTCCTGTCTCTATAGCATCTTTCCTGGATCTTGCACCTTTAAAAAAAAATTGAGGTAAATTTGATTTATAGCGTAATATGTGTAGATGTGCAGGTTGACACTTTGTCAAATATGTGATGATACCATCACCACCATTCTAGCAGTCCCCCGCTGTCCATCGGACACCACCCCGCCCCTGGCTTCCACCCCTCACCCTCTTCCTCTCGGGTCACTTTTTCCTGGTTTGAGTCCTTTCCTTGGTGGAGAATGGGAAATAAAATTTCCCGAGACTGTTTACAAGAAGCTTATGCCATGTAGCTTCCTGATTTTTTGTTGTGTGACCAGATTTTCCCTTTTCTCTCTGGTGGCTTTGCTATCTAGTCTTCATTCTTGGTGTTCTGAAGCTTCCCAGTGAAATGCTTAGGTGTGATGGGCCTGTCATTCTGGACGCAAATACCCTTCAGTGATAAGACATTTGCTTATTCTACTTCTGTGACCAGTGTTTTACTTCCAATTTCTCTCTCTTTCCGGATCACCTGTTAGATGCTGAATCTCCTGGAGAGATTTGTCTGGATTTTTAAATAGCTTTTCTCAAGAGAAATACAGGATCGTGTCACTCAGATGTGGAACGTAATGAAATGAAACAAATGAACACACACATCCCAACCCAAATAGCAGGACACCGGACTGTGGCTGTGGGTTGGGGGGTGGTAAGGGGGTAGAGGGGAAAGGCAGTGAAGGACACTGGAACTCTGATGGCAGGTGTGATGTGACATGTGAACCAAGATGCAGCTCAGCCTCCTACAGTGAAGAGAGCATTGTGAACTTAAGGAAGCAATAAATACAGCTACTTAAGAAAAATGGTTTTTCTCCCATTTTTCATTCTTATTCTTTGTCTTATACTTTTTAGGAGATTTCCTCAATGTTCACCATCAACCCTCCATTGAAATTTTTTATCTCTTTCTTTTCGATTCTAAGAGTTCTTTTGATTTATTTCTTCGATGTTCTCTTCAGAAATTTTAATTTAATAGGCGCCTGTTCTTTTTTCATGAATGCTATCTCTTCTCTTGTTTTTCCAAGGATAATTATAGGGGTTTGAGATATTCTGCTCATTCCTGCATTTTTTTCTGCTTACTCCGAGCCCGTTGCCCCCAGGTGTTTTCTGTTCTTTATCCTTTACAGAGTCTCCATCTTTCGTATTGGATGCCCTGGATTCCAGGAGGCTCTACGTGCATGGATTTGGTGTCGGAAGCCTGGAAGGGGGTGAGGAAGTGGGTCAGAGAAGGCCCTTTGGGGGTGCTAGCTCTCAGTCCCTTCTTGGGCTGTGCTGATTCACCAGAGAGGAGTCCTCCGAGCTCCCGCCTGGGTGGTGGAAGCCGAGCTGCCAATGCTCAGGTAACTGGGCACGAGTGGGCCGCATGTGGACCGCAGGTGGGTTTGCAAACCGTCGCTGCTTTCCAGCCAGCATGTTGTCTCCAGTGAGGCCATGTGCTGTGGAATTTACAGCCCTCTCCACTCATTGCTCTTCTCTCTTGTGCTGGGAGAAGGATGGTATCCGGAGGACCTGCCTGCTTCACATGCAGACTTTCAGTCAACGCTTCCATCTTTACCCTGACCTGAAGCCCACATTCAGAAGCAGCTGGTATTCACAGTCCTTGAGCCTTAATGGGCTTCTGCACCAGGAACCAGCCAGGTAGGTGCTGAGCCTTCTCGTTTGACTTCAGTTTCAGCCTTCTCTCACTTCCCAAGGCATCTGCTTCTCAAAGTGGAAATGTTTACTGCTGTTGCCTCTTCTCTGCGTCTTGTTTACCTCTTAACAAAACCCCTTAGTCATTTTAGCGTGATGCTGGGGGAAGAATGGCTTCCTGTGTGTGCACAGCACTTCAGAGTTCACATAGTCCATCCCGTCCATCCTCTCATTTTAGCTCCCCGAGCTCCCAGCAGACCATGCAGGGAAGCAGGTTTTCTCTGCTGTGTTTAACCAGACATCCACACGCAGCTCCTTAAGCAGCGTTTCAACAGAAGTGAGCAAGAGTTGGAAGTAAAGGTGAGAGGTGGTTTCGCTACCAGCGTCCCTGCTTCCCCGCGCTCCCTCGGGGAGAATTTAATGAGAAGTGAAATGCCATTGGCAACTCGGGCTCAGTGGGAAGGGGAATTTGGAATCAGAACTGCTAGAAACAGCCTGAGTCCAGGGTACCTGCAGTAAAATTGCTTTGATGTAGTAACTGATGATGTGAAAATTAAAAGTTGAAAATCAAAGGCAAAGCCTAATGGTGGTGGGAGGAGTTGCAGGAAGTCTTTGGGATTTCTTCCCTCTTTTCTCAACTCCTGTTTTTCTTTTTGGCCTATGATGTTTGCTTGTTTGTACGCCTGAGCGCACATGTGTGTCTGCATGCACCTGTGTATGCTCATGCCTGCACCTGTGTGAGTGTTCACGGATACAGGCATCAGGCGCGTGGCGTGTGTCCGTCTGTGTCCGTGTGTGCACGCACACTGATGTGTGGGCAGGCCCGAGTGTGTGCGTGTATGCGTGCATGTGTGTGTGCGTGTGCTGGGCAAACGTGACAGTTTGCGAATTTCAAATTGGTGCAGTGGGAAAACAAAGGATGTAGACCTGGATTCAAGGACCCCCATAATCACTCTGTCTTAGGCTTCCTCCTGAGTCTCTGTTTTCTTCTCTGTAAAGTGGGGTTTCTAGTGTCAAAGCTGGCTACCATACGGGAGCATGGGAAAATGTTTTGTCAGGTACTTAAGCTTAGGCAGAGGTCATTTGCTCATTCATTTCATCATTCACTCTCCTGAGACACACTTATTGAGCATTTCCAGCAGGACTTCGGTCTGGAGGAATACACTTCTCTTGGGGAGAGAACTCGTGTGCATCTATGATAGCCCATGCAGAGCACCTGGGCAGCACACAGGGGAGCTCTGACCCCAGTAAAAGGAGGAGGAGAAAGTGCCTTAGAGCGCTGGACTGGACGTGGGGGTGTGAGGTGTTGATATTGGACAGATGGGCAAATGGAGGCAGGAGGCCTGGATTAAATCGCTTCTGTCAGAAGAACAGAAGCCCGAAGTCACAGACATTAGAGAGGGTGTGCCCTGTTAGGTGGCATGCTGGGAGGTCTCAAGAGGGCTGAGGTCCCCTTCTGCCTGCAGTTGCACTCTGGTTTACTGCCTCCCGCTGGGGAGCACTGGGCAGGGATGAGCCGGTACTCACTGTGCCTGCTGCTTTGCTCACTCTTGAATTTAATAAGCATTTATCAAGCTCCTACACTAACCTGCTTGCAGGCTCTGAGGGGCAGCGGTCACCCCAAAGTCCCACACGGGACCCCTGTCAGCAGCCCCATCACTGACTGCACCCTCCGGACTCACGCTGTTGCTGGTTCTCCCAGAACAATGTCACTGCAGAATTTTATGCTGTTTTTTCCCGTCCAGGGAAATGTCTGCCAATGGTTTTTACGATGCCGAATAAAAAACCATTTTTTTCCCCTTTAGATATTTTTATTTCACCTTTAAAGGATGTACAGTAAGAGTAAGAACATCGCGATGAAATCTCTGCAGTAAATAATTCTTGGGTTCCTTTCTCACGCAAGCAGAAGGACGAAAGGACAAGCAAGCTGGAGAGAGCCTCCCTGCCTTCCTCATCTTCACCAGGCAGGGGCTCACCTAAACCACACATGGAAGGGTAGCGTCTGCCCCCACAGCTCTGGACAAGGGCATGGAGGGCCTCCTCTGTGGCATCCTTGTGTCTGAGCCCCTTTCCCTTCTCTATGGGAAGGGGCCAGGGGCTCTGGGCCACCTCCTGTGTGTGCCATACACTGTTTACATTGTCAGAACGTTAGGTGATCAGGACTCCAGCTGTAAGACCTTGGCCAAATCCTTTGAGTCCCCTGTACCTCAGTTTCCTCCTCTACACCATGGGAATAACAGCAGTGCCTACCTAGTAATGCTGTTGGGGTGAATAAATAAATTCTTGCAGGTAGGTACATAGAAGAATATCTGGGATATAGAAAAACACTAGGAAATGTTAGCTATTCCGTTATTATTATTTCATCAGCTGAACTGGCCTTGGCTGTGTGCCTGTCTCATCTCTCAGCTGAAGGGTGTCCAGCCGCTTGCTTGAGGCATACCACAAGCCTATGAGAAGGTGAATTGAGTGGCCTGCCCCAGGATGCCCAGTGGGCAAGCAGGGGACAATGGGGTGGAGGGAGAAGTCCCCTGCAGTAGAAAACCGCCCCCAGGAGGCTTGAATAACTCCTGAAAGTTCTATTCCTGAGGAATTAGTCTGACATTTTTCTCCCAGAGCTAGAAGGCAGATCCAGAAGTGGTGTGACCCCTAGACCAGAGTTGCCCCAGCACAGAGCCAGGGTCTGCACTCTGCTCCTTCCGATGACTCCCTGTCCTGGTCTTCTCTCCCTGGAGAGTTCATCTGGTTGGGCATCAGAATTGACACTGTGCCCCTGACCCCCTAGACTCAGGAGGCTAGGGTCCAGAGCTAGATGAGATTCAAATACTTGATTCCAAGTTGGGCTTTCCCCTGTGTTGTTGTGGGCGTGGAGGTGACCTGGGGGTGTGGGGTCAGTGATGACATATGTCCAAGGGCTCTGCGGACAGAGAGGCGCCGACTGCAACCATTTTTAATGAAGCTGTCAGCGAGGCCACTGGAGCACAGGGAAAAGACAGGGCAGAAAATCTTCAATTTAAGAAGATAATGAGGCAGAGGCCCAGGAGGGGTGAGGGCCTGGGGTGGGCAGGACAGTGCTGGAGGAGCCCTGTGTGAAGACAGCACAGACACATTCAGCGCCTGCCTAGACCCCACCCCAGCCCCAATGGGGGCTTCTTCTAGTGTCCTGGTCAGTTCTGCAAACCTGTCCTCAGCACTCGCTCTGTGCCAGGAACTGGAGAGAGGCGCAGTCCTACCCTCAAGAAGCTTGGTCTGAAGGTGGAACAGACACCTAGGTTGTCAGTTACACTGCGATGTGATGTTGGCTGTGAGAAGAGCAGACACGAGGCTGTCTCTGGAACCTGACTGCCTGGGTTTAAATCTTTGCTCAGCTCCCTCCTGGCTTGAGAAACTATGCAAGTTACCTACTATTGCCTCAGTTTTCCTATCCGTGAGATGGGGTGAACTGTAACAGTTGTGATTACTTTTGTGTCTAATTAATTCCCCAACCCCAGTGGCATAAAACCACAACCATTTTATTATGCGTGGACAGGTTCTGTGGTCAGGAATTCAGACCAGACACTGTGGGGATGGCCTGTTCCTGTCCCCCAGTGTTTGGGGCCTCAGCTGTAACACTTGAATGTTTAGGGGTGATGTGAGTGACTGCAGTTGCAGTCATCAGAAGGCTTGTCCCTCATACTTACATCCCCAAGACTAGGGGCAGCCAGGGTGTCTGACAGAGCCTGGTGGGTTTTCGCTGCATGGTGGACTCTGAGATGGAGCGTCCCGAGAGGGGAATATCCAGAGGAACTAGAACAAGGAGGAAGCTGCGTGGTGCTTTATTATCTAGCCTAGGAAGCAACTGGCACCAGCTCTGTTGTATTCATTGATGGAGATACTCACACACGACGTAGGCACGTGGGGGAGGGGATGATGTTAAAACTGCCACAAACTTCACAGGTCTGGAAAATTAAATGAGACATGTAGGAAAATGCCTGGCATGAACATTCAACAAAGGTCAGGTTTTATTAGAGTTAGTGCTATTGGGGAGAGGAAGTGATGAGGAAAAGATTCAGAGTGAAGGTGATTTCTGTGCAGGGTTTTGAAGGATGAAGAGGAGTTTGCTGTGCCTCACCCAGGGTGAGGGTGAGGGTGTGCCTCACCATATAGAAAGAGGAACCAGCGTAGGCAGAGTCAAAGGAAGCTTGAAACGATGCTGTGTTCTGGGAAACTGTGAAGTCTGGTGGTGTTGCAGCTTTAAGGGTAAGGAAGAGCACAAATGAGGTTACAGGGAGGAGGAGCAGGGTAACAGGAGCAGAAGTAGTGTCTTATGGGCCAAATTTTGTCCTGAGGGGACAGGGAGCTGTGGAGAGTTTCAAGCATGTTCATGCTGATGGAAAGGTCGTTCTGGCCACATTGTGGAGGAGGGACTGAGGGGCGAACATGGACGCTGGGGACTGTCCAGAAAGAGAAGAGGACCTGACCCAGGGGGTGGAGTGAGGACGAAGGGAGGCATGGGTACAGAGCCATGTTAGCGAGGTGGGAGGGGAGGGAGTGGTTCGGGAGGTGAGATGTGTGGCAGGGGTAGCAGGGAATGGGTCCAGGGACAGGGTACATTGTCAGAACCCTGTCTTCTCAGCACTCTGCCTGAGTCTGCTGCCTGACTGAAGGATGCCTTCACCTACACTTCTGAGTCCTTCCCAGTGGACCTGAACCACACTGCTTGGGGGCTGATGATGGGGATGGGAAGGAGAAGAGGAGGTGAGATTACACCTGCTTGAGAACAAGGGCATCTTTTCCCTCCACAAGTTTGTGAAGCCCTTCTTTAGAACAGAGGGGCCTCTCTCCTTCCCCCATGTCTGCATTCTTGACCTGGGTTGACTAGGCCACAGCATGGCGGAATTCCAGAATGGGAGAATGGGAGAGCCCTGGGAGGAAGCCCCAGGGTGGCAGCAGATTTGACTGGGGTTGAGCCAGCTGGCTGTGGGGACAAGGCACTGTGCAGAATGGAGGCTTTATTCCCTTCTTCCTCATGGGACTGCTGAGGGGGCTCAATGAGACCATAGATGGGAATGAGCCTTACAAGTGATTATTACACCTCAGTTGCCATTCTAGAAGAGACACCTGAGAATTGGGGAGAGAGAGGGTGTCTTAGGGTTTTCTAGAGAAACAGAACCAATAGGATATCTGTCTGTGTGTCAATCTTAGGATATACCTATACCTTAGGATATGTTTGATATGCCTATAATAGGAGATATATACATATATAATAGAATATATATTAGGATGTTATATATATATATATAGAATATTCTGTTATAAGGAATTGACTCGTGATGATGGAGACTGAGAAGCTTAAACTGGGGCCCCAGGAGAGCTGGTAGGTCTAACTAACTGAGCAGGCAGGAGAAGACTGATGTCCCAGCTCAGCGATCAGGGAGAGAGAGTGAATTCTCCTTTGCCACACCTTTTTCTTCTCTTCAGACCTGGAGTGGATTGGATGAGGCCCACCCCGCTGGGGAGGGCATTCTGCTTCACACAGTCTGTAGATTCGAATGTTAATCTCATCTAGAAATGCCTGCCTCCAGCTCTCTCGACATAAACAGAATAATGTTTAAGCAAATATCTCTGCACCCTATGCCATAACTATGCTGACACACAAAAATTAATATCATGGAAGAGATTGCTAAGGGTCACTCAGCAGAAACCAGAGCAGGGTCCTACTCAAGCAGAGATGGAGGGACAAAGCAAAGATTTCTACCAGCACGGGTAAACCAGGGCAGGAGGACAGAAGTGGCCGCCTCCCTAGAGAGCACTGCATCCGGAGCCAGTGGGCCTGGGCTCTAGATCTGACTCTGCTACTTTGTGGTGACTGACCTTGAGCAATCAATTCTTGGGCCCTAGTTTTCCTCCTGTGTGCAGAGAAGATGTCCTGTGCGTCTGACTTGTTGAGAGCTCACGTTGCATATGACAGTATTCTGGAGGGACTTGGGGCAGGAAACACAGTTAGCAGAGAGAATAGCACAGGGTCAAGAGGCGGGCACTGGAGCCACTAGCTCTGTGACCTCGCAGGAGTGACTGGCCCTCCTGCACTCAGTTTCCTCATCAGCAAATGGGGTTTCAACGAGAGAATGCATTCTAAGTGCAGCTCATGTATGCAGCTCATGTATGGAGCTCATACAAACCCTCCAAGAATATTAGTCATTCTTACTTGTCAGGAGCCTACCATATGCCATCCTTTTTATTTTCACAGAATCCTCCACTCATCGAATTAGCCCAGCAACCCTAAGATGTGTGGTATGGCAGAGGCGGTACTGCCATTCCCTAGACCTGCTTTCCTGGACTATACTTCCCAGCCCGCCCTGCTGCTGGGTCATGTGACCTTATTCTGGCCAATGGTACATGGTCAGTGTAATGCATAATGCTGCTTCCAGGCTGGTCCTCAAACCTCCTGGGAGAGGCATAATGTGTTCTCGCTTTCCTCCTCTGCTGGTTAGCTAAGGAGTGTCTAAAGCAGTGGTCCTCAAACAGGCGCGTGTGGTCTCCCCCCATCCCCCGAGGATATTTGACAATATAAGGAGACGTTTTTCGTAGTCACAACTTGGGGAATGTCTAGTGTCTAGAGCTCAGTGATGCTGCACTGCCTGTGATAATGCATAGCACAGCCCCCAAGCCCTCAGCAAAGAGTTCTCCAGTCCAAATGTCAGTAGTGCTGAGGTGGAGCAGCCCTGGTCTAGAGGGTTTCCAGGCCCTGGGATGGTCTGAAGAAGAGCCTGGGTCCTCTAGTGGCTGTATGGAGCACAGTTCTTGTCCCCACCCTGCTCTGGTCTTAGTAAGCAAGAACTGTGTCTTTAAATCACTGAGATTTGGGGGGCTGTTTGTTAGAACCATCTGTCTGCCTTGACTAATGCGGGTTGCAATTAGTATATGCACATTATATTGATAAGACAACTGGGTACAAAGTCACAGAAATTGTAAGTGACAAAGGTGGGTTTGAACCCAGGTGTGGCCAGCTCTAAAGCCTGTACCTTCCTCAGTATAGTGCAGCCTCTTTTCAGCGCCTGGTTCTCAGGTGAAGCCTCATCCTCATTTCTGTGCCCTCTGTCTGCATTCCCTTGGGGATTTTAGGTGGAGGCAGCGGCAAAACAAGTCACTCCATTGCTGCCAAGTCTCCCTGCTCTGCTCCTGGGAGGAGTATACTCCCCAGAGCAAGCTGGCTGCATCCCTCCTGGTCCCAGTCCCCAGGACCCAGGCCTATGGTCAGGTGACACCGGCCCCACCTTTTAAAAGAGCTGGCATACATCTTCTAGGCGTGCACACTGCCCTCTGCAGGGAGCCCTCTTCCGACATCTCAGCTCTCCTGAGCGAGCCCCCACCTGCTTTGGTTTGAATTTCCGGCAGGTGTCTGGAGGCGTCTGGCTCCCTGTTAATTTCCTGCCTTGGCTTCCTGAAAGGCAGAGGACTGGGAGGTGGCTGCCTGGAGCAATGAGGAGATAGCGATGTCTGCTTTGGCTTCCTGCCTGGCTGAGGGGGCACTGCTGTCCACCTGCCCACCAAGGGCTCCTCCCCTCTCAGCCCTGCCACACAGAGGAGTTTTAGGGTGGGGGCTGCTGAGTCTAGCTGCAGGTGGGCTGCAGAGTGTCATCAGAGAGAAGCCACTGTGTTCAAGCCTCCGAGAAGTGTGTGCAGATGTCTGGATGTGTCTGGTGATGTGCTTACCGACAATGACCCCAGGAGTTGTAGCAGCCGTCAGCAGGTCGTCCTGTGCCCATACAAGTTAGCACCCTCCCAATGTACTTCAGGCAGGGATCCCCTCCTTTGCTTATGAAACTTACAAGGCGGAACCCAGGCCTGCTCTGGTGTTCTGATGGGAGGCAGCCCTCCCTCTGCTGTGCTCCAAGTCTCTCTTACTGCCGTGTGCCTTCTCGGTCTCTAGTTTGTGGGAACAGATGGCATCTTTAGGCCTCCCTGATGTAAGCCTGTCAAGGACCTGAAACCAGAATTGAATTCCTCCCTCAAAATACTTCTCAGATTCTTTTTTTGCAGACCAAGCAAGTTCATCTCCCCTTACCACTTTTTCACAGATAAGGATGGCTACTGAAAAAAATACACATTAAGAAAAATGGTGTCTTTTAAAATTTTTGAAGTTCTTCTCTCCTCCTTTCAAAGTCCCATGGCTATAGAAAAAGCGTAGGCTTCAGGAGCCAGGCAGACATGCATGTCAACTCTTGTGTGGTTATTTATGAGCTGGGTAACCTCATTCAAGTTCTTTAACCTCCATGGGCAAGGCTTGGGTCTAGCACTTTGCACAAAGCAGATGTGCAGTAATGCATACTGCTTCGTCCTGCCTTTTCTCCCCCTAGTTGTGGGAATCGGGTGTCCATGCTTCCTACCACCCTCCCCATCTTCCTCTGGCCCTCTGCTGTGCCATGTTCTGTGAAGACCTGATTCTCTGGGTGTGGGGTTGGCACAGGCCCTGTGCACGTGGAAATGCACCAGACCTGGTGGGATCCCAGGCTCTGACCACAGGGGCGACGGGAGAAGGCTTCCGTGTTGCTCTGCTCATGGAGCCACTTTCACCCCTGGTCACCGAGTCACGCTCTCCGCACCTTCTCTGCGGTTTCTGTCAGCCCTGATGCCTCCTCGGCTAAAGCTTGACCACAGCCCTCCCTGGTGTCAGCATGCCATTCTTTCTAGGGTCATTTGATTCTCCTGCCCCCAGTTTCTTAGAATCCTAGAGTATTGTAGCTATTTTTCAGATGGAAAAAGAGGCTCCAGTGGAGTCATGATTTCTAGCCCAAGGTTTCCATCAACTTGGGTTGAGACCCAGGTGTCCTGACTAATGTGTTAGAAGTGACACTCAGCTGTGACTCTCACTACCTAGGAGCCAGGGGATGTGAAAGGCATGAGGGCACTGTCTATAGACTTGCCCCCTCCTCTTCAGGGGCAGAAGGGAGAAGCCCCAGGCCTCCCTGAGCAGAGGAGGCCTCAGGAAGATCACAACTCATTTTCCTGAAGGCCAGGGGAGCATTAAGCTCTTACATCTGCACACAGTCTTTCAAATTGGCTGCTGCCACTGTCAGTGTGTTACATAAATCTTCCAGAGATAAGGAGTAACTGTGTGTGTGTGTGTGTGTGTGTGTGTGTGTGTGTGTGTGTGGGGTGGGGTGAAGGCAGGGGAGAGATACACATATACTCAGAGAGAGGGAGAGACAGACAGACACACACAGACAGAAACAGAGAGTTGGAGAAACAGCAGTGATGGAGGAGAGAGAAGATGCAACTGACGAAAAGCAAACGTGAGGCAGAGAGGGGCACAGAGGTGTATGGAGTGAGGCACAGAAAGGGAAAAAGAGATAAAGGGACAGAAAGATGGCAAAGAGGGGGCGTGTGGACAGACACACAAGCGCAGGCACACAGATGCAAAGTGTCCAAGTTAGAACTAGAATTGATTTAAAAAAAGGAGACACAAAAATAGACACAAAGCCAGCAAGGGGATGAAAAGAGAAGAGTTTCCTTTGGAAAAAATTCGAGTTTGAAGCTGGTTTCCAGATGAAGGGGTGGATGGGGTGTTTATTCTCAGAATCATGCGATAATCAGTTTGAGTGAAGGCGAGTTCAGGGACCAGACAAATAATTGCACGGACGTGTACATTTCATAGACGCTTGAGCTATGCAAAAACCTTGTGAGCGGGAACAAGACAAGGATCTGATGACTCCCACGTAAAAGGTGGAAAAGAAGAACCAGAGAGCTCCCCAGACCACAGCTGGCCACCGGCGGCGTTGCACCTTGTCAGGTCTCCCTGACGAGCTTGGCTTCCTTGCTCATAAACCTCAGCACCTTGGGGGAGGCTGGCCCTGGAGCCAGGAACCTGTGGCAAAGCTGCCCTGGAGTCCGTGCGGAGGGCACGCTCTCACTTCGGGGTGGGGCTGGGGAGCTGGAATGACAGCAGTTCGCAGTTCACACCAGCCTCTCTCCGGGTCACTGTTGGAAACGTGGGAAACCGCCTCCTCTCTTTTGTGAGTCAGAACTTCCACTGCAGTTAGTTTTAGGCATCGAGTGCTCACTGTGACCTGCGTACTTCTTGTCTACCTGGGCTCCGCGCGTGGTTTGACTCCGCTTCGAGAGGA